>PISX010020429.1:0-35968 GCA_004024625.1 Mellivora capensis | reverse complement strand
CCACTCTCTTCCTCTCTCTCTATAAAACCCAGCATCCTCTCTTTAATAGAATAGGCTTTAACCAAATATATAAATCAATTTTATTAGATGTCTTCTGCTTTCAGCCCTTCCAAACATTATGAAGCAAGTAAATACGAATTTGAGGGAGTGTGTGGAATGCAGGTAGAACATACACACACACTATTATATCAATAAACTGTCTTTCAAAAATTTAGAAGAAATAGATACTATAAACAAATCTTCTGACTTCATAAACATTTCAGTGAAAATCCTGGAATAAAGCTGAGGAAGCCAATCCAGATAGACTCACTTTCTAGCGGCAATTACTTCTATATTCCCATTTTAGTTTCTTATTTATCTACAAAGTCATGCTTATTGGAATTTCACAGGAAATTCAGAATCTTTGGGAGTGACCATTAAATAGCTGCTGTAATCCAATGTTTTGTACTCAATAGATGTTGAATATATTGTTTTGAGATAATTCGATGATGAAATAAAAGGCCCATTTTTTCCTCTTTTTTTAATTAACATATAATGTATTATTTGTTCCAGGGATACAGATCTGTGATTCTTCAGTCTTACGCAATTCACAGGACTCACCATAGCACATACCCTCCCCAATGTCCATCACCCAGCCACCACATCTCTCTCACACACCTCCCCTCCAGCAACCCCCCAGTTTGTTTCCTGAGATTAAGAGTCTCTTATGGTTTGTCTCCCTTTTGGTTCCATCTTGTTTCACTTTTCTCTCACTTCCCCTATGATCCTCTGTCTTGCTTCTGAAATTCCTCATATCAGTGAAAGCATATGATAATTGTCTTTCTCTGATTGACTTATTTCACTTAGCATAATACCTTCTAGTTCCATCCACATAGTTGCAAATGGCAAAATTTTGGGGGTTTGATGGCTGCATAGTATTCCACGGTATATATATATATATATATATATATATATATATATATATATATACCACATCTTATTCACCTGTTGATGGACATCTAGGCTCAGAATGCCCATTTTTAAACTACTTACTTTTCAAATAGAGGACAAGATAAAAAAAAAAACAGGTTTGCCTAATCAGATGTATAACTTTCAACAGATCAGTTGACATTTAATGTAATATAGTCAAAAAAGAGAGTAATAAACTAATGTTCATGATTCTTGGCTTCTCAGTAAGCCTCTGTCACTAGATAGATGACCATAAGAAAATGATTACATTCTCTGTTTCTGTTTTCAAAATAATAAAACAGTGACAATCCCCTATATTCCTACTTACTTTATATAGTTGCTATGAAGATCAAATGAGTCATTGTGAATGTTGGGGCTTAAAGTACAAAGTTACAGAATAATGTTATGAAACATTCACCTATTCAAGTATGTAAAAAAAAGACAATGAAAATATGCCTATTATATTAACACACTAGTACATTACAGATAACTTAAAGGACAAAAAGGTTGATTTAGATTCATGATTAAATGATTTAGATGGTTATTAGATTATTGACAAACTAAAGAATAAACTTTTCTGTTGACTAATTTTGAAAATATCCCTTGCTGGGGATATTATTTGTCCCAGGGTTCTATATTGATGGATTTTACTCAGTTCTGGAGTAAGGTGGTAATGTCAATCTGAAATATGAACTGATATTAAGGTGATAGAGTTGTTTGTGTAGTATGGCATTGTCTATACTAATGGGTTGTTGTCCTAGATTACCACAAGGAATGCCACAATTGGGAAATTATAGAGCACAACTGCAAATTGTCTCTATCATCTGAAATAACACTGAGAAATACAGTATCTGAGATATTGTATCTATCATAAGAAATAGTATTGCTGTGTAAAGGGTAATTTTATTTGTCAAGTTGGAGAGTGTTTCTGGATGAAATAAACATTTGAATTGGTGAATGCTGGGTACACAAATTGCCCTCTATAATGTAGGCTGCCCTCATCTAATCATTTGAAGGCCGAATAGAACAAAAAGACCATTCTATAGGAGCAAGAGGACATTCTCCTGCAGACTGCCTTCAAACTTCATTAGCACCTCTGGCTCTTAAATCTCCAGTTTGCCAGCCCACACTGTAGATTTTGAACTCATCAGTCTATAATCATGTGAATCAATTTCTTATAACAAATATCTTTACACACACACACACACACACACACACACACACACACACTTGGTTTTGTTTCTCTGGAGAACCCTGACTAATAAATATAGCATGCTGTCAACTTTTAGAGATGTAATGAAGAGAAATATTCTGTTCGTCAAATCTATGAAAGAAATATCCTACCTTACTCATTTTTAATGTTGATGCTTCTTGACCAGAAGGACTTCAATATGTACCAAAGTGAAATGAGAAAGAGGCATATTACATTTAATATGTATATGAAAATTATAAGCAATGTGGGCAGAATAGACAAAAAAATTCCAAGTGGATGTAAATGAAAAGTGCATAACTTAATAGCCATTTTCTTCTTAGAATGTCAATACCGATATGACATTATTCAGGTTGTCATCTGAATTAATCTGATATTTTAGTGTGAAAAATTTTTAGAGATTATTATGCCACATTCTAAATAATTCAATAACAGAGATTTTAAACCACCTAGTTATAATTTGAATGTTGTTTGGAGAGCTAGAGAGATAAGGTAGTTTTATACTTGTTCAACATGGTATCATTATCATCTTACCAAAGTAAGAAATGGAATGGATGACCTCTAAAACCTCTCACATCAGGATACTTTTATTACAATCAGGCAAGCTTTGTGCATAGAGCCTACAAGATAGTAAAATTTAGAATATTGAATAATAAGATCACATACAACAGCATTTCAATACCATTAGCTTCCAATAAATCAAATTTGCAAGAATTAAAGTATAAAGCTATTATGTATCAGTAAGAGAGGAAATATTAAAATTCACGAGTATTTAAAGGACACCATAACTAAAGCACAGAAGATTGTGGTTCTGCCATAAAGGACTAGAAAGTTCCAATATGTCTTTACCATGAAATTATCAGAAATCAACAGGAAGATAAATATTGTCATTGATAAAAAAAACCATGTAGGATTAACTTGAATGATGGCTATAGAAGATAAAAAAGTTAGAAAGGTAATTTAAAAATAGCTGATATCCTTTATAGGTACTAGGAAAGAGAAAGTACCAGCAAAGAGGTTAAAGAGATTATGAAGAACATTTTTAAATAGGTTAAGGAGAACAAAATATGAAAACATTGAAATAGGCCCTTTTAGAGGAAACTGATTACAGAAGCCACAGAAATTGATAAACAATAATTAAGCTTAGAAGCAGCATTAATTAATAGTAGAGAGAATATTGAAAATTTATAAACTGTTGTCAAAAGTCTTCATAAATTATAAAATTGAGAAGAATATGAAGTCAGAGAAAATAAATTTAAAGAAAAAACTGATGGGGGGGTTGGGGGGCTAGGAAGAGAATAAATGAAAGAAGATGGAATCGGGAGGGAGACAAACCATCAGAGACTCTTAATCTCACAAAACAAACTGAGGATTGCTGGGGGGAGGGAGGTAAGGAGAGGGTGGTTGGGTTATGGACATTGGGGAGGGTATATGCTATGATGAGTGCTGTGAAGTGTGTAAACTTGGTGATTCACAGACCTGTACCCCTGGGTCTAATAATACATTATATGTTAATAAAAAATAAAAATAAATAAATGCTCTCCACCCTCAAAAAAATGTATCTCATTACAAATGTTTTCCTTTCTTATACTGACAAAAAATATATGAATGTTAAATTAGAAATATTTATTATATTCAGGGACATCAGGAATATTTTTATCATAAACATTTTTGCTGTTAATACCATTATGATAAGGTATTGTGCCCAAGATGGGTCAGTCAATCAAATTACCAAATTAATTTATCTTTTAATCTTAAGCTTTCTTGTCCACATACCTTACCCAGGAAGTGTGGCTAGTGGTTGAATATAGACTGGGTGATGCTCATAAAGGAATCATCTGGGATGGTTTAATTTATTGTGTTCTTTTCCTTTGGAATATAGGAATAGTGGCAGTTAACAAATATGTTTAAACTTTTTCTCTTACATTATAATTCTCTTTAATTGGCTCAATATTCCATTAAAAGAGTAAACTTCCTTCTAGCATTTTGAGGCCTGCTCTTCACTTATTCTTTGCGATTAACCATTAAGACTCTGTTTTCAGAAATTTAGAATGGTGATTAATTAGTACAGAGCAAGCGGTCTCAGTGCTGAAGTCAGTGGGGAGGATGCAGTGTTTATATATAACACTATTACAATACCTTATGCTGTATCCTTCGTCCTGTGATGTATTCATTCCCTAACTAGAAGCCTATACTTCCCACTCCCCTTTACCCATTTTTCGCAACCCCATAATCCCTCCTCTCAGCAACCATCAATTTGTTCTCAGTATTTATGTGTGTGTGTTTGTTTCTTTTTTTTTTAAGATTTTATTTATTTATTTGACAGACAGAGATCACAAGTAGCCAAGAGTGGCAGGCAGGGAGAGAGAGGAGGAAGCAGGCTCTCCGCAAATCAGAGAGCCCGATGTGGGGCTCGATCCCAGGACCCTGGGATCATGACTGAGCCGAAAGCAGAGGCTTTAACCCACTGAGCCACTCAGGCGCCCCTCTGTGTTTGTTTCTTATTTGTTTGTTCATTTGTTTTGTTTTTTAGATTCCAGATAAAAGTGAAATCATGTGGCATTTGTCTTTCTTTGTCTAACATATTTCATTTAGCGCAATACCCTTTAAGTACATCCATTTCGTCACAAATGACAAGATCTCATTCTTTTTAATGGCCAAGTAATAATCCTGTGTGTGTGTGTGTGTGTGTGTGTGTGTGTATACCACATCTTCTTTATCCATTCATCTATAAATGGGCAGTTATGTTGCTTCCATATCTCAGCTATTAAAAATATTGCAATAAATATAAGGGTGCAGGTATCTTCAAATTAGTGTTTTCATTTTATTTGAGAAAATACTTAGTAGTGGAATTGCTGGATCATATGGTACTCCTACTTTTAATTTTTTTGAGAAAGGCACATACTCTTTTACACAGTTAATCAATTTACATTCCCACCAACAGTGCATAAGGGTTTTTTTTCTCTTTACATCATCATCAATACTTATCATTTCTTGTCTTTTTGAGTCTAGCCATTCTCACAAGCATGAGGTAATATCTTATTGTGGTTTTGATTTACATTTCCCTAATGATTAGTGATGTTGAGCATCTTTTTGTGTCTGTTGGCCATCTGTACATCTTTGGAAAAATGTTCATTCAGGTTCTCTGCCCATTTTTAAATCTTTTTTTTTTTGGTGTTATATATGTTCTTTATATTCAAATCATTGGTTTAAGCATTACATTTTATGTGTTAGTTTATGTGTCTAACCCAGTTGCCGGCACATGGCAGATAATAAACAAAATTTGATTCCTTTCCTATGCCACTTCACCCTCATAAAATGACTGAGCAACTTGAAACTGAACTTAGTTTGAGTAGGGTCTAATCATTACAAAAGCCATTAGGGTTGTTACCTTTCTTTATGATACTGTCCTTAAGTTAGTATAAGCTAAGACTGAGCTAGTTTTTTTTCCCTCATGTTGTTTCCTCATATTGTTGACTTATATTGGACTTGTATGTCTCTAAAATCCCCTAGATCTAACTCTTGTGAATAACTCAAGCCAAGTCTTGCCAATAAATTGTCCAATAAATCCCTTTTAAGAGAGTATCTTTTCCCACTTCCTTTACTGATAATTTCTTTTTACAACCCTTTCCTTCCTACTCCCTTCCAGAAATCTGTGTACTACATGAAACTCTCCTGGGATCCCATTCAGGCTGTAGTAAAGAGAAAATCTCTGGTTACCTAATGGGGTTGAAAAGTCAATCAATAAGCAACATGGATTTAGTAAGAACAAATAAAGCCAAGCACCAAGGCTTCAGTGTTTGTTGCTAAGCTGTGGCATTCTGAAAGATATTTCTTTGATACCAGCTATCAGTAGACTTCTTTAAGAAAAATAATAAGATGTAGTATAAGGCCAGATTGCGTTTAATGCTAGATGTTTAAGTCATAGGACTAAATTAAATAAATAATTGAAGCAAGGGTTATTTATCACTGATTTAAAAGAGAATAATATGTTTAATTATGGGTAGCACTTTTGGAGAAGTGGATAGATGTCTGTGCACAAGAGAGACATAAGGATTATTGGAGGTTAAAAAAACATAACTATAAAGAGAGAGGAAATGAGCCAAGAACATTCATACTAAAGAAAGGAAGACAAAAGCCAAATTCACTATAAAAGATACTGAGGGGAAAATATCAGATACTCTTTTATGAGTCCAAAATCAAGTACAAACATAAACTATAAAATTTGCTTTAGAAAAAAATTTGAAATTAAGCATTAGGATTAATCTGAACATTTAGTCAAGGAAGAATGCAAAGATATTCCTCTCAGGAGTTGTAGAAATGCCCCCTCTTTGCAAGTGAAATCATCAGTTAAAGATATTGCTTTATGAATGTCAGCATGCTAATAAGTTCCCTGGCCCTACAGTCACTTCCCTTAATTCTGTTGATCTCTGGCTTCCTAAAGATGAAGTCATTGGAATTGATTTTCATGAAAAAATTTTAAGACCTCCAAATTCTAGTTATGCCAGTATATTTTATAAGGATGCTCTATTTATTTTCTAAAGTATTCAGATTTTCACCTTGGGAAACTCTGGTATAGGGTAATTATGATTTTGGTTTGGAGTCTTCTCTTTGGGGGTGTTATCCAGACCCAAAGATCCCTAGAAAGTTGAACGGAAAGGAAGGCATTTCTGTTGCATTCTCTGAAAAGCTAGGAAGGGGTAGCAGAATTGGAAAACCAAGAAAGCTGAAAATAAACTCATGTAGTGAGTATAAAGGGCACCTTGAAGATGGATACCCACATCTAGTAGCAGGGCAGGAAAAGTAGTGGCAGGGTTAGTTGAAATCTACGTTGTCCAAAAGGAAGGCTAAGGTGAGGTAATTGTGCATTTATCAGCCAAGAGTAAAATCTGAGCATTCCTTGAAGTAGTAGCTCTTGTTGTGGAAATGGTGTGTCATCTTAAAGCAACTGTACATCTTTGGACAGCTCTACATGTCTTCCATTGTTTAATCATGTGCTTCTGTGTTGGTAGCCTGGTACTATAAAGTGAAATTATGTTCTACTTTTTTTCCAAATCATTAGAGAGTGTTTCATCCATGATCTCCTCCTGGAAAGGTGACACACCTTTAAAGATATCTCGATTGCATTCCTGGAAGTTTCTTAGAGAAGTAACCTCACCATGCTCAGAAAAGGCCCTCCATTCGCTCTGGTCTAGTCTTATATCTTCTAATATTATCACCACCTGGCTGTTTCAAAAGCTGCTGACCCATATGAGTAAACTCCTAGCTAAGCAAGGATATGTCCCTGGCAACTATTCTGATGTTCTGCTTTCAACAACTTATGACCTATAATTTGCATCCATCCTTATCTGTTCCTTCCAGTTTTATATCTGGGTCATTTGACTTTCCCAATCCTGCCTCTTCATCTCAGACATTAAATGTTCTTGAGAAAGGAGGCTTTAAATTTTTTTTAATTTTTTAAAAAAATTATTTACTTCTCAGAGAGAGAGAGGGAGAGAGAGTGAGCGAGCACAGGCAGAGTGGCAGGCAGAGGCAGAGGGAGAAGCAGGCTTCCTGCCGAGCAAGGAGCCCTATGCGGGACTCGATCCCAGGATGCTGGGATCATGACCTGAGCCGAAGGCAGCCGTTTAACCAACTGAGCCACCCAGGCGTCCGGAGAAAGGAGGCTTTAATCCTGTTATTTCCCCAAAGCACAGGTTGGGCCAGGATAGGATTTTTAAGAAGAGTGCTGAAACTTTGCAGTAGTGGACAACACACAGAATAGCTTAAATTTTGTCCTACATTTATTTTGTCCTACATTAAATTTTGTCCTACCTATAATTACTAACTGCTTCAAAACTTTGCCAGGATATATGTTCAGATCCTGCAAGGTTTCTCTATGCCATTGGAGGGTCAATTCAACCCCCCCAGTGGCATTCTCCTGAGACTTGTACATCTCAGTTTTCACATATGCTTTCCTTTTGTGCCTCTGGGAAATGCAGAAGTTCTTTCCTCTTCTAGTCTCTTTCCTATCCTGTCACAGGAGTCTGACATATACTTCTTGGCAAATTTCCCCAACTTTCTCATGCTCATCACTGCCTTTCATCACAAATGTGTGGTGTGAATTATATTCACCAGACAAGGCAGCCCTCCTATCCCATAGTATATTTATCAAAACTGAGATTTGAATCCCAAATTATGCCATTCATTGTGTCTTAGTCTACTTTGAAGCTGTGTCAAGTCCATATACATTCCTTTACATAGTTTTTTGCTATACAAGGTGAAAGTAGGGTCAGAACTCTGTTGTTCTCCAGGCAAAGTCTGATCATGGGTGTGAATATTGTTCCTCAGAAAGAAAACATCTGTAACAAGTAGAGGTCATTTCCAAAATTCAGATTTTTTGAGAGGGAAACACAAAATAAACTGATGATTAAAGAAAGGATTTCTCCAACTTTCTAAGCTACTGCTCTATTAAGGAAATATATTTAAGTTAATAGACCAAAGACCAGAACTCTCTAACTTAAGTTTTCCTCAAGAATAATAAAGAAATTTATTTTGTATATATGTTTAAATTGAAGGCTTCAATTAAGTGGCACCCAAGCAGATCAAAGAGCAGTCTTTCCTAAAATAAATGCTGTTTCTATCCTAGAATGTGAAGTGAGATTTGCAACTCTCAAAATGGTGGACTTCCAACCTCAAAATTGAGACATTCTCCATTCCATCTCCTGTGTTGTTATAAGGATATTAAAGGACTTGGCATTGAGTATTAATAAGCCTGAGTCTCACTCTTTCTTAAAAGGAAATATCAATTTGATAAGGTCCTTCTTTGAGTTTAGTTTTCTTACTGAATATAAAAATTGTGTAGCTACTCTGTTTATTTATGGTCCTCACATGGGATGCGGTCTCAGTGGTAAAGTTTTAATTATCGTAGAAAATGTAGAACTCCCATATTTATGATGTTTTCCTATTGGGACACGGAAAGAGAGTTACATAGAGAAATCTGTTATTTTTTCCTTCCGTAAGTAGCTATGCTATAAACATTTACATTTATATATATATATATATAGTATATATATTATGCTATATACATTTACAAAATAGGTTATTTATTTTTATAGTTACATTTTTGGAGTCCATTAGGTCTACTTTGGGAAGTAGATTTTCCTGGTGCTGACTATAATCATGACATCATTAGAGGTTACTCTCTCCTTTGAGATGCATTTAAAATTGATTTGCATCCCCTATTTTATGTCCAGTAAGAAATCCAATGTTTTTCCCAACACTTCTGTGAATTCCGAGGAGTGTACATTCTTACAGTCACTTCTAATTCCAATTTCTGGTTTACTCTGAATTTAATCTACCTATTTTTCTCTTCCCCTTGTTGCTTTCTTCATAATTTACTCAAATAAGGAACATTACCCATGTCTTCAAGTTCTCCCATATTTCAGCCACAGAACGCATTTGTAGATACAGTAAATTATACTGAAGATTCAGAGTCAAGGGGTGGGGGGCATTGTGGTAATATACAGCAATTTATATAAAAAGTGAGTGTCAAATATCTTTGTTCTTTGAGGTTCTTTCCTTACTACTCCATCCTTTGCATTAACAGTCAGGAATTTCCAACTGGCAAAGATTCCACTGAGTATGGAGTATTTTAACCCCACTGTTCCTGAGGACCCTTTAGTAAAAATATTTTATCAGAATTATTTCTGAACAAATGGATTTTCATGTAAAAAGTATTTTCTTCAATACAATAAAGACAATAGATAACCAAATATAATTGCAAGTGGCCTTTTTTATAGCATAGTTGAATTATTTTTTCTTATTTTCTTGAATTTTAAAAAAATTGGTGTTTTTTTTGCAGGTTTAATTTTGATATAAAGATATCTCAGAGGGGTCCCTGGTGGCTGAATCAGTAAAGTGTCTGTCTTTAGCCCAGGTCATGATCCCAGGACTCTGGGATGGAGCCCCTGCAATGGGCTCCCTGGTCAGCAGGGAGCCTGTTTCTCACTCTGCCTGCTGGTCCCCCTGCTTGTGCTTTCTTGCTCACTCTCTCTCTCTCTTAGACAAATACATAAAATTTGTGTTTTTTTTTTTAAAGATATCTCAGAGATGAGTACTTACTTTAACTGCGTAACTATATAAAATTGTATCAGGTATAGCTCCTTGTTTTTCTTTTGTGGCTCTTTTGTTTTTAATAATAATTTGGATTTCCCCACACTGATTTTTTCCAAATCTAAATTTTGTTCAAAAATTTATTTTTCCAGCAATTTTTAATGATAACATGTTTTGATGTGCATCATTGGCCATTGTCATTTTTTATGTTGATTGTTTCTACCAGGCATTCATTTTAATTTGAATAAAGACAACTAAATTTAACATTTAATTGATAGCATTGTCAATTTTAATAACTGAGAAACATTATTATTTAATACACTTAAGTAACATAGCCTTTGGTTGAGAAGTTCTTCTTATCATGGTTTTAAATGCAAAAGGAAAGAGAAGAGGTATATGGAAAGGATTCCACCAAAGGTAGGGGAAGAGAGAGGCAGAAACAGAAATAGGACAACTGAGTAATGCAGAGTTGCTACTTCTCTCTGGCTAAATGGCTCTTATGCTATGCACACCAACATCAGAATTCCATGGGGGACAATTGTCAATGTCAAAATGGAGAGATTAAAAGCTTTTCTAGCCCTGTTTAGATCTTACCTCCAAATACTTCTCTGTTTTGTTCACCTCTGCTCTCACCCTGCCTTATAATCTCTACTAGACTTTGTGCAATACCCACTTCTCACTGCTTCCTATGGAGAGCAGTTTAGAGAGTTCACGTCTCCAGTTAAAACTCTACAGTTTCCCACCTAAAGCAATGTGTTCTGCTAGATATAAGACCATCTACCCTGGAGAGAAATAGCTTTTTTCCTTAGGGGCAGTACACAAAGTTGTCCTCCTTCTTGTTAAGTTAGATACCCTGGCATCTTTCCCCACAGACACAGTCTGTCTTTGTCACTCCAGAACATTTATGTTTTATTCCCCATTGTCCAGCACTCTTTTGGAGTGCTTTTCTTTCTTCCTAGTTCCATCTGACTTTGTTTTCTTTTTTTTTTTTTAAGATTTTATTTATTTATTTGACAGACAGAGATCACAAGTAGGCAAAGAGGCAGGCAGAGAGAGAGGAGGAAGCAGGCTCCCCGCAGAGCAGAGAGCCCGATGTGGGGCTCGATCCCAGGACCCTGGGATCATGACCTGAGCCGAAGGCAGAGGCTTTAACCCACTGAGTCACCCAGGCGCCCCCTTTCTGACTTTGTTTTCTGTAGGACAGAAGATTTTTTTCTTAGGAGCCTGCTTACTCTACCACAATCAATCCCAAAGGTGCTTATTGCTTGAGGGCATTTGCATGGCTGGCGCTAGTTGGCAGAGGACATGATTTTATATAGGACTTCTTCCAGGTGGTAGTGCTCATATTATGGCATATGTACAAGATATTTCACTTAGGTTTACACCTGAGTGTAAATAGACATAAATAGACATAGAGATCTAAACTTCTGTGAGAGTAAGAAGAGCATACCATACTTAATTTTCTATTTGACCTAAGAATATATTAGAATGTGCTTTAACACTTTTGTCTTCTCAAAGCTAAGTATTTACAATACCATCTTGTTTCATCAGTGAACCTTATAGCCATTGCATTTTCTCAATATTCACACCAAATTGTACAAATGACAGATTTTACCTTATCTGAAACATCCTGTTAAGTTTATGGTTATATTTAGAGTAAAATATCTGTTTTTGTTTCCTTTTTTTTTTTTTAAGATTTTATTTATTTATTTGACAGACAGAGATTACAAGTAGGCAGAGAGGCAGGCAGAGAGAGAGAGAGAGGGGGAAGTAGGCTCCCCGCCAAGCAGAGAGCCCGATTCGGGGCTCGATCCCAGGACCCTGAGCCGAAGGCAGAGGCTTTAACCCACTGAGCCACCCAGGTGCCCCTCGTTTTTGTTTTTAAGCACATATACAGATTTGGGTGAGGAGATTTATTTATTTATTTATTTTAAAGTCATGATGTAAATCCACTCAACCATACTTTCTTGCTCTAGGCTCTAGCCTACGCACAGTTTTTCATTAAAATATTTTTCAAACTGAGGACATTTGCAGTAGTCTGGAACATATTTTCTCTAGTACTTGACTCTAAGCTCTCTATACATCTTAGAATTCTCTGAAATAAATTCTCTGGCATGTTTGAGTATCACTGAGTAAATAGCAGCTATGCCTATATCTTGAGCAGCGTCAGCCTGAGTGGAAAACATGCCAGCATTATTAAGAGCATTTTTAATGGATTTAATTAAGCTTCTTATTCTGTCAATAATACCATTCTCTGAACAAAGAGCTTCTCCATACATAACACATTATACACTATAAAATATTTTAAACATAGACAAAAATATAGCGGAAATCATAATGAAAACCTACCATCACCCAGCTTTGTCAAATCCTAATGTTTTGTTTATACGCTCTGATAATTTAATTAAACATTACAGGGGCACCTGGGTGGCTCAGTGGATTAAGCCTCTGCCTTCTGCTCAGGTCATGGTCTCAGGGTCCTGGGATCAAGTCCCGAAACGGGCTCTCTTCTCAGCGGGGAGCCTGCTTCCTCCCTACCCCCATGCCTGCCTCTCTGCCTACTTTCAATCTCTGTCTGTCAAATAAAAAAGTCTTTAAAAAAAAAAAAGAAAAAACATTACAGATTTATTTGAGTCCCACTGTTCAATTATCCCCTCTTTCACTTCCCTCTCCTACTCTTTCTTTCTTTTGAACCAACTAATCTCTTTGTTGTTTATCAAATCAGCATATGTTTATACTTTAAATACGTATTTGTATATTCTGAAATATTTAATTTTTGTGTTATTAAAGCCTATAAATGTTATCACAATATAATCATATAATCATTTCTCTGAAACTTAGTTTTTCTTCACATTATGTTTAAGATTTTTTCTATTAATACTTATAGGTGTAAATATTCATTTTTACTAGTAAGGATTCCATTGCATGAACATAGCTCAATTTATTTCCCGTGTATTGTCCTTCGCTTTTCACTTTCCTAGCAGTTACACTCTCAAAGCAGTTATATTTTCACACTCCTTGATGCAAAGACATGTGAGTATTAATAATGATTATTGCTCTTTTAAGCCATTCAAATTTGGAATGGTTCATTATGTAGCAATAGTGCTAATTTCATTCCTTCCATTGAAAATAACAATATTTCTTTTCTTAATCCCTAAAGTACTTTCTATTTCTCATTGGATCCATGTCTGTAATGTCTTTTTTTGTTGTTGTTATTGAAGTGTAGTGGACATAAAATATTAGTTTCAGGTGTAGGACATAGAACTTCAAAATTTATATGGATTGTTAAGTAATCATCAGTATAAATCTAGCTGCCATTTGTCACCATTCAAAGTTGTTATAATATTGGGATGCCTGAGTGGCTCAGTTGGTTAAGTGTCTGCCTTCAGCTCAGGTCATGATATCAGGGTCCTGGGATCAAGTCCTGCATTGGGTTCCTTGCTCACCGGGGAGCCTGCTTCTCCCTCTGCCTGCCTCTGCTTGTGCTCTTACTCTCTCTGATAAAAAAATAAAATATTTTTAGAAAATTTAAAAAACACAAAGTTGTTATAATACAATTAACTATATTCCCAAGATGTACATTACATCTTCATGACTTACTTATTTTATAACTGGAAATTTGTACCTCTAATCCCCTTCACCTATTTCACTCATTCCCCCAACCCTCCCCCTTTGGCAATCAGTAGTTTGTTCTCTGTATCTGTGAGTCTCTTCTGGGTGTTTTGTTTTGTTTTGTTTTTTAGATTCCACATTTGGTGAAATTATATACTATTTTCTTTCTCTGACTTACTTTACTTAATGTAAAACCTCTAAGTCCATCCATGTTGTTAGAAATGGCAAAATTTCATTCTTTTTTATAACTAATATTCCATTGCATGTGTGTGTATGTATATATCACATCTTCTTTATCTATTCTCTATCAAGGGACACCATTTAGGTTGCTTCCTTATCCTGGCTATTGTAAATAATGCTGCAATGAACGTAGTAGTGCACATATCTGAATTAGTATTTTCATTTTATTCAGATAAATATGTAGAAGTAGAATTGCTGTATCATATGATGTTTCTATTTTTAATTTTTTGAAAAACTTCCATTCTGTTTTCTTTAGTGGCTGCACAATTTTGCATTCCTACTAATAGTGCAGGAGGGTTCCCTTTTCTCCACATTCTTGCCAACACTTGTTATTTTTTGTCATTCTGACTGGTATAAGATGATATCTCATTATGGTTTTGATTTGAATTTCCCTGATGATTAGTGATTTTGAGCATCTTTTAGTGTATCTGTTGGTCATGAGAGCCTGTTTCTTAGAGAAATGTCTATTTAGGCCCTCTGTCCTTTTTTTTTTTTTAATTTAGATTTTTTGTTTTCTTGATATTGAGTTGTGTATGTTCTTTATGTATTTTGGATATTAATCCCTTATAGGTTATATCATTTGCAAATATCTTCTTCCTTTCAGTAGGTTCCCTTTTCATTTTGTTAATGATTTTCTTCACTGTACATAATTTTTTTTTAGTAGGCCCATTTGTCTGTTTGTTTTTGGTTTTTGTTGCCCTTGCCTGAGGAGACAGTTCCAAAAAATATTTCTAAGACCAATGTCAAAGAGCTTATCACTTATGTAATGTCTTTGATAGTAGTTTTTGAGGATCTCTATCTTAGTCCATCAGTGAATTGTATGTTCTTCAAGGAATAGGCCTGGAATCCATATCTTATGTGTTTATTTTCCTACACTATTATTCCTGGCTTGGCATTTCTAACCATTATTTCATTTCTAATACAAATAAAACAAGTTGATGTTAAAATACATTTCATTGATGTTTTTCTTTTCCACAAAAGCCTAGGCCTTATTAAAGTGTTCAGCATAAACCTCCCCAAAATGTGCCACTTCGGCACGTGGATTACTTTGACCTGAAGTCAGTCAAGACCCAAAATCCTTAGAAAGAGTCCTTTATTTCCCCTTTAACTGTCTAAAAGAATCTAGATAAAGAGCCTTTTCCAGAAAGAGTACAGATCACCAGAAATAATTACCAAGAATGTGGGCCAACTGTGGTAAACTGTGGAGAAGCTCTGTGAGGTCTGGTGATCAAATTCCTCTCTGTGTCTTATTTTCTTTGCAGGGGATGGCAGACATTTGTTTACCAAACATTTGTTCTTCCTATCTTACTGTGAATTGTCTTTCTTCCCTTTGAAGTCTCAAACCACTGCCCCCTTCTTAACTCAATTGCAAACAATCCACTGTTTCATGTTTGAATAAAGTGAGGATGATGAAAAATGCCAACCTCACCATTGTAATTTTCGATTTGATATACTCAGAAGAATGGCCCATGTTGAAAGTAACCTGGCTTCACCCTTCTTCAGGAATATATTCACTGTATTTCCTAGTGATTAGTGATGAAATAGTTATCCTATTTTATTGTTTTAGGTCTATCATAATTCTGTTGTCTGTAATCATAAGGTGTTCAATCTTTAGTTCATGGTTTAAATTATGCTTAATTTATACAGTTATATAATGATCTTACTTCTAGTTCCTTCTTTTGTTATTCTCCTAGATCTACTGAAATTTTAGCCCAGTGATATTTTTCTTAAAGAGCAGTTGATTTGTCAGGCCCATGGTACACTCTCTGTGTGCTAAGTATGCTATGCCACCTTTGTTCTGGGGTCCATCTTCCTATCCTGAATATAAATAGGGGTCAATGAATATAAAGCAGCTGAAAGAATGGATTCTGAAAAAGTTGCTTTTGTACTGATTAACCCTGCTCACCTGAAAGTACAAAGCTTTATGCCTCTCAGAATTACTTCAGTTTCACTAGGAATGAACTCATATAACCATAGAATATCATGGCTGGGAAGGAGATCTTAAACTCCATCTAATAAGACCTTATTCATCAAGGCAGAAATGAATGAAATAGTCACTATTTGAATAATTTTTATTTCAAAATCTAATTTTCATATGGCTCACCTAATAGATGAAGGAAAAAAGCCCCAGTAACTTGCCAGTGAGACATCTCTAGGACAGGGCCACTGCACTACATGGATTCATCTCTGTGATCTCAATAATACGATGTGATGTGGGAAACAAACCAGAAGAGAAATTATTAAATTTCCTTATTACCTACAGCTCATTTACAAGTCTTTGAAACAGGCCCAGTGACATTCCTCTAGGGACTCAACTGTCTCGATGTTGACATTTTGTAAGGGCAAAAGACAGTCCTAGCCCAACTACCTCCTCACCCCACTGGATCCTGTAAACTTACTTTAACGTAAAAAAAAAAAAAAATTATTTTGGAAACTTCCTTTATCTCTCCCCCGCCCAAGATACATGTTGGTAATCGTCCCCCAAGCATATGGCCCACTGATATACATCTGAAGGGTCTCATGACTAAGGTTTTATTAGACAGTAATAAATGACATTTTTCCAATAATAGCTAGCCCCCTCAAGGTCCTGGAAACCTTGCTTCCAAAATTCCTGAGAGTCTTACACTATCCCAAACTGCCTTCCAATTTGAAAGTATATAATGAGACCTCTTCATGAGCCTAGTGCCACTCTTTCTGCCCACGGGTCCTGTCCCTGTGCTTTAATAAAGCCACCTTTTTCACCAAAGACATCTCAAGTATTTTTTCTTGGCCATCAGCTTCAAACCCTAACATCTTTCCTACATCACCATTTATTCTGTCTCTCATGTTGCTTACTTATCAAAAACATTTTTTTAGACAGTTTATACACATTTGAATGAAAGGAGTGAGAAAAGAACCACACCAAAATTTCCCTCAAGGGAGATTAGGACTTTCCAAATGACTTTGAACTAGCAAGATGTACCAGTGCAGTTCATTGCCAGCAGGGAAGCATTCTAGATCATTTTCTTTGTTCCAAGCCATTCTGTTATTATCTAAATAGATTCTTCCTAAGTGATGAGTGAGTAACATTCCAAAATCATTTGTCAGTGAGTCCCTCTAGATCTTGGAAGTGATTTTCCCATACAAATAACATAATGACTGACTATTATGTTCCTTGGCCAATATTGCAAAGTCATTTTAACACACAAGGCACCTAAGTATATTGTTTCAAATACAGCTAACCATCATCTATCTCATTGTTTCTATGGGACAATTGCTTTCTTAATTCTAAGTCTTTTTCTGTCAACAGTAGCAGCCGTTTCTACATCGATATAGAGCACGATCTTTATTGGCGGTTGGTTGAGTTATACCCAGGAGCCATTAAAGGAACTTTTTTTTACTCAATACATTTCTATAACTGCATGACAGAAAAAATGATGCAGGATAAATACTCTCCAGTTCAGATCAAAAGAAGAAAGAAGCACTGCACCCAAGAGTAGCATGTAGTTTCATAGTTATGGAGAAATTCTTGATGATACAATTATATATAAATTGAAGACTGCCTAACTCTCAGCTTATATCTTCTGTTCTTTACATTTTGTATCTTGATCCCATTTTGGAGATTACCCTCTATGGAAATTTGAGAGCCACATTTAATTAGAATAGCCGCATTATATGCAACTACTTCAGTTTTTCATGAGTCTGAACTTCTCAAATTATTTTTTATTCAATGAAGTGTTATATTTTCATTCAACTTCATGATTTTTTTGGTAATGTGCACTGTAGTAACAGAAACTTTTAAACTTAAAAATTAACTTGACTTGCCAAAAAAAAGCTTTGTTTCTGAAAGTAATTATTTGCAATAATTGCCATGCTGTTTTCTGAAAAGGTAAGATTCCTGGCATCACACGGCAACCCCATTCCTGGGTCTCCTGCTGGCTTCTGTCAGATTAATATGTGCTGCTCCCCTGCTGAAAAATCCACATAGTTCTCCTCCAGGCCACCTGTGGAGGAAGAGAGGGGCTTATTCTTTTTCCCTTAAATTTCCAAGAGAATGAGAATAGATAGAATGTGGATCTGAGGATTAAGTATCACTTACCTTAGTGCTGTTTTGAGAGAATTTAATCTCAAGAACAAAACAAATTGAACTTCTGGTCTCACAAACTACTAGCATTCTCTCAAATTTTTCTTAAATAATTTGACAACCCTTTGATGTTCTACATGCCCTCTCATTTTTCTCAAATCTTGCCATCTTTTATCTTCTTACTGTAAAACAACTTTTCTTTAAAAAGGAGCCAATATTGGCTCTTGGTAAAGGTTAAGAAGGTTCAGACATGAGATTGTTACTGTGTTAATCACCCAGTTTCTACGTTGACAGTATCTTTAATTTTTTCCCCTTTCCATCATTATTATAACTTTTCTCAAAGCAGAGTCATCATCAGTGAACATCAAGTGCCAGAAACTTCTCTTCATTGTTTTTCTTTATTCAGGGAGGGGATAAGCTTGATAGCTGCACTCTTATCAGAAAATGTTAGACTGGACTCCCATTTAAAGATCACAAAACCAATATGGATCAGAAATACCAAAGGTGCCAAGTGTGAGAGGTGATAAGTCTATTGGATTTGTTATACCAGACATTTGAAATCAATTTGAACCCTGCTGGGATGTCTTTTAATTTTGAAAAACTTAACTTTGGAATCCTGGAATATGTTTTTGTTTGTTTGTTTTCTGCATTTTAGGAGACTCACTTCTTTGCAGTTAGGTGAATGGTATTAAGTTCTGTGTTGTTGGATTCCCACAGAGGCAGCACTTCATAAGTCATTCTCTATGTTCTTAAGAAGGAAACCCTTTATCTTACCGAAGAAAGTTTCCACACATTTTCCTCCTTCTGCAGTAATATCTACGCTTTTAGTATTTGTTGACTGAAAAAAAAAATTACTGGCATTTACTTAGTAAGGCTTTTGAATGTATTTTATTAATCACCAGGTCATTTCTATACATATGACAAAGAATACAGAATTGTATGAAGCATATTTTACTCAGTTTATAGACAATGTTTAGACAGCAAATAGGTATGATCTCTAATCATACTTCCATATTGGCCCCAGAGATTGTCTTTAGTTTGTTGAGAACTGTAGACTATTGTAGTATAAGTTGGTTGCGTGGTTTTATTAGGGGTTTATGTATATGCTAATCATTAACTCATAAAAGGAGTGGTGGACCATAAAATATGATCTATGTGAAAGGCACTTCTTAATTTGTTAGGGAAAAAAAGAAAGATAAAGATGATTTAATGATGGTCAGATTTATACCAAATGTGATTATTGTTACAATGCATGAACTTTTACTTAATTCCTACTTTTAAGAGATAGTGTGTCTTGTGTGTATATGAACTGACCTCTCCTTAGCCCTACTTAGTTATCACTTCAGAAGGCTTAGCTCCATTTCTGATTACTCATAGCATTTGACAAGGAAATTATTTTTATTCTTCAAAATCATTTCTGAATTTTTATTATAAGTTATCTACCCTTAGGGGTAGATAACTTATAATTAGAGACCTAAAAAGCAAATTTCTACCAAATACCTACTTAAATACTTGTCTTCACTAATAACTGTTGTTTGCAGAGAATGTCCAAGGCCTCTAGCTCAGCCTAACCCATGGAAAATCTTGCTCATTATCTTCCCAGATCCCTGAGCATTTATGAATCTTTCTCAGAGTCTTGCTCCTGAGTTTTGTTTTGTTTTCTTTCTATACTTTTTTCTCTTTCTTTCTTTCTTTCTTTCTGTACTTTTGTTTTAATTATCCCTCCCCTTAATCCCTAATTATGACTTAAGGCATAGCTGCTTCTAGGGATATTTCTAGTTAGGGTCCTAAGAAAACTAAGAATCCAAAGAAAGGGAATGAGCATATTTTACCCATTGGAACATCCTAGGTGCCTAAAATAGGAAACTGCTCCTAGAAAGCCTCAATAAATATTATATGAATGAGTGAACAAACATCCAAATGATTCTTGAGTAGCAAAATTAAGTCATTGGAGTATATACATTTTTTTTCTCTGAGCCTTCAAATCATACCACTCAGTGTTGTTCAGTCTTCTTATTTGCATAGATAGCTTTACAATTCTAAGGTCTAGCTATAGGTACTATTTTGCTGCTTTTCCATATTCCAAATAGATAAGCTATTATCTCACATAATTTCTACTTTTATTCACAAGCAGTTGCCTGACTTTTATTTTCTGATTTTTTCTGACTTTGCCTTAATTGTTTATTTGTTTTAATAATTGGCTCTATATCCCAAGTGTTCATCAATAGATGAACAGATAAAGATAATGTGGTTATACACACACAGAGACATAGACACAAACCCTGGAATATTACTCAGCCATAAAGAAGAATGGAATCTCATGATTTGTAACAACATGGAGGGATCTAGAAGATGTAATGCCAAGTGAAATAAGTCAGTCATAGAAAGACAAACATCACACGATTTCACTCATATGTGGAACTTAGGAAACAAATGAACAAAGGAAAAAAGAGAAAAGCAAAAGACCTGACTCTTACATATAGAGAACAAAGTTGTGGTTACCAGAGGGGAAGTGGGGGAGGGTAATGAGTGAAGTAGCTGAAGGGGATTAAGAGTACACTTATTTGATGAGCCCTGAGTAATGTATAGAATTGTTGAATCACTATATTATACATCTGAAACTAATGTAACACTGAATGCTAATTATGCTGGAGTTAAAAAAATAATAATTGGTTGTGGATTTTAAATCTTTTCTTATTAAATATTCTTTTTAAGGTTGCATGTGTTGGTATAGAATAAGGACAAAGAATACATCTGAATTTAGAGTATGGATCTCTTACCACTGGTGTGCAGCTTTAACAGTAATAGATTGCTCATTTTATGGCAGAATCTATGATGATACCTGCTGAGATCAGCAACATAGACCCAGTTAGTACATGACATTGCTATGTTATTAAGTGATATATGGCCATTAACATACTGATGTTCTCTGTCTCCCTCCTCAAAGAATCATAGTAGAGTCATAATAGAGTAGATCATTAAAGACACAAGAGATAAAAAATCTCTCTCTCTGCCTCAGAGATAATGAGAAATAATATTCCTACAGTATATAGGACTTTTTTGATAGTGCTTATCCCATTGACATGACCCCTTCAAAAGGTGATAGGATGTTTTGCCAAACTCCCACTGTGCTTGAGCTTCTGCTCAGTTCCCAATCAGGTTTGGCAGTTATCCATGTTGGGAGACCTTGAGGCTCCGAGGAAAGGTCTGAGTCCTGTTGGCCTCTCAGACACCTTGATGTGACTTGGAATAAAATGAATCTACTCAGCAGCCAAAGAGTGATAAAAATGGAGATAGAAGAGTCAGAGAAGAAAAAAGTTGATAAAATCTTCATCTACTATTGAGAATTTGTTGTTTTGGAACCTTGATTGTCAGAACTTGGAAAATTTAAGAAAGAGAAACTTCCAATCTGCTCTGAGGTTGTATGTAAAAGGAACATGACATACTAAAAAGTCAGTTGAAGTTACATGTTATGCCTAAAGAAATGGGATTTTATTTATACCTCCTTCAGAAGAAATAATTGATGACTTTCAACTGTCCCTTGCATAAAGTTGGGTTGAAATATAACATGGGGAAATTAATAAAGGCCCTATTCCTAAAAGTTGCCTGTCAATCTCAATTACTGGGCAAAGTTGCCAAGACTATCACATACATGAATATAGGATACTTGCTAATGATAGAACTGTATCAAGGAGCAATATTGGGTTCTGTTGGTTAAAGCCTTGGGATTAAAAGAACTAAGCAATATCTGTCACAATATTAAGTTCTTCAGAGAAATGTGCAAAACAAGGTTATTTTTAATCCATTTATTTAGAAGCATGGTCATATTCAGAAATGAGCATTTTGTGTCTCTAAACTCAGAGAACAAGGTTCTTCACAAGATTTGCATGATTGGGACAGAATTTGCGGAAGTGTTTTTCTTATGAGAGCTTCTGAGTGAACAAAGCTGCTTTACCCAAAAAGGGTTGGGCATCATCTGGATTCCATTGGCTGTAGTTAAAACATTCATGATCCCTTATGCTGAGTGAAATAAGTCAAGCAGAGAGAGTCAATTATCATATAGTTTCACTTATTTGCGGAGCATAACAAATAACACGGAGGACATGGGGAGATGGAGAGGAGAAGGGTGTTGAGGGAAATTGGGGGGGAGATGAACCATGAGAGACTATGGACTCTGAAAAATAATCTGAGGGTTTTGAAGGGGCGGGGGGTGGGAGGTTGGGGGAGCCTGGTGGTGGGTGTTATGGAGGGCACGCATTGCATGGAGCACTGGGTGTGGTGTAAAAGTATGAATTCTGTTACGCTGAAAAGAAATAAAAAAAAAAAGAAAAAAAAACCAAAAACATTCATGATCTTAATATTTCATAAGAATCAGGAGTACACTGGCTGTGTAAGTTAAGTTTCATATTAGTTGCTTACTAGTGCTGTCGTATTAAATTTTGAAAACTTTTAAAGATTTTATTTATATTTTTGATAGAGAGCAGCAGGGAGGGTCCTGAGTGGGGGTTAGGGTAGAGAAAGAGGAAGAGGAAGAGGAAGAGGAAGAGGAAGAGGAAGAAGCAGACTCCCTGCTAATACTCATGGGTCTCAGGACCGTGGGATCATGACCTGAGTGGAAGGCAGATGCTTAACCAACTGAGCCACCCAGGTGCCTCTAAATTTTGAACATTCTTAGCTCTAGAACATTTTTTAGCCTTGTAATACCCGTTTCTTTTGGCCACCCTCCCCACTATTGGTCTCCTTTTCCTTGTCAAGTAGCTCCCACACCTTAACATGAATAAGAATCACCTTGGAAACTTGTTATAAGGAGTTTTTAATTTTGTATGCTGGGATGATCTCAGGAATTTCATTGAAAAGTAACTCTTTGGATAACTCCAGTGAAGTGGTTGCCCACACTTCTAGAAACCTAATTTAGATCTTTCTTAAGCTAGCATCTTTCTTCTGATTAACATAAAGTTGGGTTTCTATCTTCCGGAATGTGGATTCTGCAGGATCTTAGTTGTCATTCTCTTTACCACCTGTACCTGCAGTGAGTTTGTTTCACAGGGTCACAGATAAGTCAGAGAATGGTGTGCTTGAAAGTTTGTGAATATGTTACCTTACAAGGCAAGAGGGACTTGTGAGATGTGATTGAGTTAAATATTTTAAGATAGGCAGATAATGCTGGATAGCTAGGTGGGCTAGAATGTGTGTGTGTGTGTGTGTGTGTGTGAGAGAGAGAGAGAGAGAGAGAGATGGTGTGCTGTTGGCTACGAAAATGGAGGAAGTGACTATGAAAATTTCTTACCTAGAACCTCCAGAAGGAACACTAGCCTTCCAATACATTGATATGGGACCAAGAAAACTAATTTGAGACTTCTGACCTCCACAACTATAAGGTAATAAATTCATGTTCTAAACTATAAAGTTTGTGGTTCTGTTTTAGTAGCAATAGGAGGCTAATATATCCCCTCTAACTTGTCTGTTCAGTTCAATAAAAAAGTAAGAATAATAATAATTGCTATCCTTTAATATTTTTAGTAGATTAAATGATATATATGTAAAATATATGGGTAAATATCAAATATATACTTCTGATAAACATGATGGTGATGATAACAAAAGCCAACGGCTCTGCTTCACCTCTTCTAGTTACCAAGAGCCTTAGCCATTTCTAAAAATAGGGGTTATTCTTAACTTATTTGATTTTAGATAATTTTCCACTTCCAAATGTCCTTCTAGATAATAAACTCTCTCTCTTTTGTGTTTTTTCCAGGAAAAAAACAGCCATATTCTTGTTCCCATATTAAATCAATCCAATTAACAAGACTTTTTGACCAGCAACCAACTACCCACAATTATATGTGCCAGGAATCACTTGGCTTAATCATATTTCCCTTGAGTTTCTATAATTTATAGTTTTAAGGTTGGATAAGGTTATTTTTCCCTCCAGAGAAGAGCTTCTTTTGAAAATCTCATGGTTCCATGTCTTTCTAATACTTCCGTTTATCAGCACCTAGCATGTGCAGAAATGATGCAAAGGATTAAAAAGAAGAAATGACTTCCCTTTTAAGGATATGATGATGTATTATAACAAATATAACATGATCAAGATGCCAATTGAATGTAATGATAAGAACTCATAGGAAAGGAGCTGTATATTGATATGTTTGGAAAAGGCTTTAGGGTGGAAGTAAGTCTTGAGCTATGATTTGAAGGATGGATTGAATTTAGATAGTAAAATTGATGAGGCAAGATATTTTAAATTAAGGGAACAATGAAAAAAAATCTATGGAGTCCACTTAGAGATATGGATGAGAAGAGATTCATCAGAAAGGATCAGATAATAGGGATATAGAATCAGGGTTGAATCATGATGTACTCAGGCTTTAGAAGTACTGCAAATACTGATTATTCCATTGTATTCCTGAACCTCCTTAGAAATCCATACCAGAACATTTTTAAGTTTAAACAAGATGACTTTTTTTCTTTTTCTTTTGTATTACTCAGAATAGTCTATAGTCTTTCCATCCAAGCTGATTCTCTGCTTTGGATTCCAGGGTTAATAGACATCCATCCTTTATCCTGCCAAATACCTTGTACCCTCTAATATTGAATTCCATTAACAGTGATAAAGTTCCTATTTCCTATATTTTTAGAAAGAAAAAAATATCTGGTAGGTATATGGAGTGGAGCAGGAATATTCTCAGTATCAAGGGAACTGTTTTGGGGAAGGAACAAAGCAATCAGCAGTTTATCATTATTACTGCTTCTCCCCAGTCACATTAATATAAAAAGGGCCAGCACATCAGTGAAGTAATAGTGCAGGAGGCATTAGCACCAGCATCCCTAGCAAAATCTCAGCTGCTTTCTATATAAGAGCAAAAGAACAGAAGCAGAAGAAATGATTCAAGAAAATAGCAGAGGTGGTGAATCAGAGTAGCCATGAGCTCCCTTAGAGATAATTTATATTCATGTTCAAAAGATGGTAACTGCTTCCTAAAAAACATACAGTAAAATAAATAAAAAGTAGAAAATAGTCCATTTCATGATCCCAGAGTAAGTAAGGAAATATAGGGATTTTAGGTAAGGGGAGCCCTTGAGTACATTTGTTCCATGTGTCAGAAAAGATACTTCCCTAACTAAGGAAATACCAGGGCTCTCAGCTTGTAGCAGTTGTTGCCCGGTGTTTCTTACATTTTCCTTCTCAATGCTCTCATGAACCTCCAACTATATGCATTAAGATAAAGTGAATCAGCACAACATCCTGAAGTTTTTCTATTAGATTTATAAAATATACAAAAACATTACATAAAACAACTTTATTTATTAGTGAATAAAAATAAGATAAACACACATGTTAATCATAGCCTTAGTCATGACATAGCATATTGTCAGTACCAAAAATGTAAACCTCTGCTCCCTATCCCCTGGTTCCTTCACATCACTATTCCCTTCCCTCCCCCAAAGGTAATCACCATACTCTTTCATGATAATCAGTTCATTGGTCTTCTTTATGTTTGGCACTTATGTATATATTACATAAACACCACAATTTAGTTTTAGTTTTCTCAATTTTATAGAAATACAATTATATGATAAGTATTCTTTTGTGTCTGGCTTTTCTTTTTTCCTTTTAATGTTATGTTTATGAAATTCATCCATAGTGTTGCTTGGTTCTTGCAATTATGTTTCAAGTCACTCTAGTGGATATTATATTATATACACATGCATTTATAGAATGGATGTGTAAATGTATACTTCATGATGTATACTTCAGATAACATTTCTAAAAGAATAACAGTTAAGATGAACACTCAACAGTTCTTTAAAAAAGTTTTATTAGTTTTCTGTGTTGTGTAACAAATTACCACAAATTTAGCAGCTTCAGACATTTCCTATGTAGTATCTCACAGTTCTGGAGGTCAGACATTTTGGTAATTTTGACTATTTTCTCTACTCTCAGTCTCATTAGGTCAAAATCAAGGTATTAGCTTATCTGTTCTCTTATCTGGAGGTCTGGGGAAGAATTTGCTTCCAACTCATTCAAGCTTTTGTCATAATTCAGTGTCTTGCAAGTGTAGAACTGAAGTCTCATCAACTGAACGTCACTCTCAGCAACTAGAAGTTGCTCTCAGGTTCTTCCATGTGGTCCCTTCCATCTTCAAAGCCAACCAATGCACATTTCTCTCATTTTCCTTTCTGTCAAGAGCTGGAGAAAACTCTGCTTTGAAGTGATTAAATTCATATGATGAGAATAATTCCATCTAGAAAAGCTCTTTTGTCACATAATGTACCATAATGATGGGAATGATATATCATCATATTTACAGATTTCATCCACACTAAAATGAAAGGAGGTTTTATAAAGTAAAGGAGGTTCTTCAAAGTAAAGATCACTAGGGGTATTGTGGAATTCTGCCTTCTAAGAAAAGGACTATTTTATCAGTTTAGACTCTAGGTCTCCATTGCATCTCTGTTGCTGTAAACTTGGATCTTAAAACGATGAGGGGCACTCATACTTCTTTTTTTTTTTCCTTGTGAAAGATGTGTTTTATTTTTTATTTTTTTGAGTTTTTTAAATTTTTTAAATTTTTTAAAATTTCTTTTCAGCATAATAGTAGTCATTGTTTTTGCACCACCCAGTGCTCCGTGCAATACGTGCCCTCCTTAATACCCACCACCTGGCTCCCCTAACCTCCCACCCCCCACCCCTTCAAAACCCCTCAAGTTGTTTTTCAGAGTCCATAGTCTCTCATGGTTCACCTCCCCTTCCAATTTCCCTCAAATACCTTCTCCTCTCCATCTCCCCATGTCCTCCATGTTATTTGTTATGCTCCACAAATAAGTGAAACCATATGACAATTGACTCTCTCTGCTTGACTTATTTCACTCAGCATAATCTCTTCCAGTCCCATCCATGTTGCTACAAAAGTTGGGTATTCATACTTTCTGATGGAGGCATAATATTCCATAGTGTATATGGACCACATCTTCCTTATCCATTTGTCCGTTGAAGGGCATCTTGGTTCTTTCCACAGTTTGGCGACCGTGGCCATTGCTGCTATAAACATTGGGGTCCAGATGGCCCTTCTTTCCACTACATCTGTATCTTTGGGGGTAAATACCCAATAGTGCAATTGCCGGGTCATAGGGAAGCTCTATTTTTAATTTCTTGAGGAATCTCCACACTGTTCTCCAAAGTGGCTGCACCAACTTGCATTCCCACCAACAGTGTGAGAGGGTTCCCCTTTCTCCTCATCCTCTCCAACACATGTTGTTTCCTGTCTTGCTAATTTTGGCCATTCTAACTGGTGTGAGTTGGTATCTCAATGTGGTTTTAATTTGAATCTCCCTGATGGCTAGTGATGATGAACATTTTTTCATGTGTCTGATAGCCATTTGTATGTCTTCATTGGAGAAGTATCTGTTCATATCTTCTGCCCATTTTTTGATATGATTATCTGTTTTGTGTGTGTTGAGTTTGAGAAGTTCTTTATAGATCCTGGATATCAACCTTTTTTTTTTTAAAGATTTTATTTATTTATTTATTTGACAGACAGAGATCACAAGTAGGCAGAGAGGCAGGCAGAGAGAGAGGGAGGAAGCAGGCTCCCTGCTGAGCAGAGAGCCCCATGCGGGGCTCCATCCCAGGACCCTGGGATTATGACCTGAGCCAAACGCAGAGGATTAACCCACTGAGCCACCCAGGCACCCCTGGATATCAACCTTTTGAGTGTACTGTCATTTGCAAATATCTTCTCCCATTCCGGCAGTTGCCTCTTTGTTTTGTTGACTGTTTCCTTTGCTGTGCAGAAGCTTTTGATCTTTTTTTTTCTTTCTTTTTGAAGATTTTATTTATTTATTTGACAGACAGTTCATAAGTAGGCAGAGAAGCAGGCAGAGAGAGAGGAGGAAGCAGGCTCCCTGCTGAGCAGAGAGCCTGATGTAGGGATCGATCCCAGGACCCCAGGATCATGACCTGAGCTGAAGGCAGAGGCTTTAACCCACTGAGCCACCCAGCCGCCCCGAAGCTTTTGATCTTGATGGAGTCCCAAAAGTTCATACTTCTTTTAAAATTGATGTTTACCTTCAGCAGAGAAAGCTGACATTTGGCATGCTCTTTGCCTCTATTTCTTAAGTGTATTTATTGAGCATATGCTATTAATAAAGAACTGTAGATGATACAAAGATATGATAATTGCATTATAATCTATGGAATAAGATAAATTATAATAGCACAATACTTAGAATTTTGCTTAATATTTATTTATTTATTTATTTGAGAGAAAGAGAGAGAGAGAAGTTGGGGGAGAAGGAGCAAAGGGAAAAAGAGAATCTTGAGCAGACTCCCCACTGAGTATGTTGCCCACGGCGGGGCTTGAGGTGTGGTGATCCCACAATCCTGAGATCACGACCTGAACTGAAAACAAGAGTCAGACACATCCTGCCTGAGCCACCTCTCAGGAATCCCTCAATATTTAGAATTCTATGTGAGTTCAAGAGATGGGAAGACTACATTCTGCAGTGGGCATTGAGGAAGCCTTGAAGTTTCAACCAGACTTAACACCTATCATCTATCTTTTGTTTGTTGTCTTTATTTCCATTCTCCTCACAAATCCTTTTATTCATTTAAGAAATATTTACACAACTACATACTATTCTAAACACTTTACATGTCTTGACTCATTTAACTTCACAACAATCTGGGAAGTTTGAATCTCATTTCATAGGTGAAAATACCCAGACAAGAAAATGAAATGATTTACATATCTTTGCACAACAGGTCAGTAGCACACCCAGGGTTTGAACCCAGGCACAGTGGCTTTGAGAGTCCTTGTGTTTAAACCATTATATTGTATTGTTTCTCAATGTAGGTTAAAAATTCCAATGTAACCATGTTATTTCCAGGATCATATTATGAACCATCCAGGGAGGGATTTCAATGAGTCTATTTTTGTCCTCCCTCTTTTGTCCCCCCATCCCTGAATTGGATATTTGGCAATATCTGGAGACCTTTTTAGTTGTCACAATGACACTATCATTTTGTGCGTAGAAGCCAGGAATGCTGCTAAGCATTCTAATTCTTTGCCTCCCATAACAAAGAATTATCCAGCCCCAAATGTCAATAGTGTTGAGGTTGAGAAACTCCTGAAGCCTTATGACCCCCAGGATTAAATTAAAGATCTCTAACATGGCAAACAAGGTGTTTATCTTCATGCTCATCAATCCCTTCTGGTATTTTATGTGCACAAGATACATACACATTGCTGTTTCTTGACATAGTGGCTGTATTTATTCTCTGTGCACTGCCTGGAATCCTTTTCTATCTCTTGTCTCACCCATAACAATTCTCAGCCATTTATTCATCCTCTGTGTCTTTGCTCAGGCCATAGTCATTCATGAAGCTATTCCCTATATTCCAGTCAGGGTGAGGGTCCCCTGTACCATCATTCCAAAGTATCCTCTGCATTGTTGAAGTGTTACACTTAAGGCACTGAACACTTATTAGCAATTTCTTTGCCCCTTTCCCCTTAGGAGTTTGGGAATCCCATGGGAGCAGGGATTTTGTCAGACTCTGTCAGTGTCGAAAGCACTTAATAGAGTGTGATTTCTGACATAGATGAATCCACTGAATCTTAGTTTGGGAACTTAATAAATAAAAGCATTGTATCCCTCTGTTATGGCTGCCATAATAAAATGCCACAAACTGGATAGTTTAAACAACAGAAGTTTATTTTTCCCAGTTCTGGAAGCTGTGAATTCTAAGATCAAGGTGTTAGCTGATTTCTCCTGAGGCATCTCTCTATGGCTTGGAGATGGCTATCTTCTAGCTGTGTCCCCACATCGTATTTTTTCTGTATGTGTACACTCCTAATGTCTCTTCATTTTTCTTAGAGGACATCAGTTCTAGGGTCTTACCCTTATAACCTCATTTAACTTTAGGTACCTCCTTAAAGGCCCTATCTCCAAATATAGTCACTTTGGGGGTTAAGGCTTCATGATCTGATTTTTGGGAAGATACATTCCAGTTCATAATAAATATGAAGTGAGACAATAGAGCTATTATTTCAGTTTAGTTAGGAAAATGCTTCTCAAATCTAATCATTTGATATAAGCTATTATTAAAATATTAATTTTTCTATTCTGTTCTTTTTTTCTTTCAAATAAGTGTATTTATAGTGTAAGTATAAATGAAAATCACACTTATATCCTTAAATAATAGGTATCCATACAAATGCACACATTGAAAATAAAATACTATTATTAAATTGTAGCCACAGAGTATTGTGCATTGAAGATACCTGCACTCGCACTTTACGCTCTCTTTATCGTTGAGATCAGCAAGTTTTAGAATCATGTAAGGAGTCACTTACACCAAAGTAATACAGTTGAAACAAGGAAAGAAAAGTGAAAATAGAATGTCATTCTTACTATGCAAGTCAATACTGTATCTTCCACATCTTCCCCAAATTAGATGCATTTCAAACTTGGGCACAGACTGGGTTAGATTCCAGAATGTGTGATTGGGAGCATTGGGAGTGGAGATAACTATTGAAGCTAGTTAGGGCTAGGAGGCAGGAGACTGTGCTCTCACTGCTGGCTTGGGTTGTGCTTGTTTGCTTGTCTGAATTATTTGATATTATATAACTTGAAATTACTCCTTAGATTTCAAGTATCCTGAAAGTTTTACTACAGGTAGTCTTTTAGTACTAAGAGAATTTGCATACACACTTTATAAACCTTTTTTAAATTTATAGTGCTAATTTGATTCTTATTCCATAATCAGGTTTTTTGTTTTGTTTTGGTTTGGTTTGTTTTTTTTCGGTGGCTTCATACTCCAAGCAGTGCTTTAGAGTGATTTTGTAGTGATTTATGGCAAGGGGTTTCACATTTGGCATGCATCAAAATCACCTGGAAGGCTTGTTAAAACAGAGTTTGTTAGCTCCCTCACTACCAGAGCTTTTGATTCAGTAGACTTTGTTGGGGCATGAGAATGTATATTTCTGTATATTTCTAAAAAAATTGTCAGTTGATGCTGATGGTGCTTCCAGAGTGGGAAATTAAAGGCATATGTAGATGTAGTCCCCTCTTTTTTCCCTCAGAGCATTTTGGATGTCACTGGTATTTTGAGTGCAGTTCCTCAGTTCCTATGTGGACCTTCATCCAGTTATTGAAGACTGATTTATTGAGTCTTTTTTTTTTTTTGCCAAGTTCTATGCTAGGTAGTTGGTATGCAGGAGTGTGCACAGGGATGTTTGCAGGCTTTGTACAGTTTATAGTGTTTACAGACAGCTATGTGGCTATTTTGGTCAATGTGTGATCTTACAGACCTGGGAATACAGTTCTGTTTCAGTTTGCCAAACTCCAGCTTTGTCCCCTTGAACAAATCCTGTAACTTAGAGGGCGCCTGGATGGCTCAGTTGGATAAACATCCCTGCCTTCAGCTCAGGACATGATCCCAGGGTCCTGGGATTGAGTCTCACATTGGGGTCCCTGTTCATTGGGGAGTTTGTTTTACCCTCTCTCTCTGCTCCTCTTCCATGCTCATGCTCTCTCTCTCTCTCCTTATCAAATAAATAAATGAAACCTTTAAAAAAATCATGTCACTTGCCTGGATTCCAGATCATCCTCTCAAAAATGAGATTAGCATCACATTTGGTGACTCAAATATTTCTGGAAAAGTATGATGGTAGAAGGATAAAGGAAAATATGATAACCTCATTTTTTCTTTCACCATCTAGGTATAATGGTATGAATACAAATAGTTACTGTTAGTAAAACACAACAATAATTTGTGTAATTTGTATACATTTAAGTAATTCATTGATTAGAATCTTGTTTAATTAGAATTACTTCTGCTTTGGACCTGATATAGTGAAAGGTATCTGAAATAAGTGTCAAACATCACAGAAATCAAAAACTTACACTGAAACCATCTGAATCATCTTGTAGTATGTCTACCATGAAGTCTTTCCTGTCTCTTTTATGAGGATTAACTCTAATTGTTGGCAGCTCTGCCATATCTGAGCATACATATGCTGAGATAAATCAACACCCTATCTCCAGGCAAAGGCAGAACAGCTATTTAAGAGGCATTTGACAGTTATAAAAAAATCTTTGGTGCCTAGATAAATCTAGTGGGTAGTATATGCCATTTCACTGATTTGGAATGATATTTTTTCTCCTAAGAAGTGGACAGAATATTGGCTTTGGATCTGTACAGATTTGGGCTTGAATACTGACTAAGCTACTTATGACTTTAGTGACATCAGACAAGTTACTTCAACTCCTTGAAGCACAGTTTTGTCATCTATAAAATGAGACTAATATAACTTACAGGATGTTATGACAACTGAACATAATAATGCATGTAAAACATTGAGCAACATATGTGACATATGGTAGGTGTTACATTTTATTTAAAAATAACTTGTAATCAGAAAACTGTTTCAACTAGATTATAGATAATCACTTTGGACCTGGAAAAGATAATAGTATAAGGACATGAATTGCTGGCAACTGCTTATCCTCTGCTACTACATGGATAACCTGAGGCAGAAGGCAGAACAAAGACTTAGGAAAATATCTTAGTTTGTGTTCTCCTGAAAGCAAAGTATGAGATAAGACCTTGGCTGACCTAGAAAGTAGGAATTAAGGAGTGGGAAGAATGAGACATAGAGGGAAGATAGGCCAATGTTCTCAATATTCAGGTGTGTTTTTGAAGTTGCCACAGTGGATTTTGGGGACTGATTCCCCAGAATCTCCTGAGAATTAGGAAGAGCCCTTCCCAAACACACCAATTGAGAGAAGAGGTATCAGGAACATGGGGTAAGGCTGATCCTGGGAACTTTAACCCACACTTCTGGATGGAATCAACACATGGACTGAAGGAGTTCCCATAGCCTCAGAGAAGATGTCTATTAGAAAGTGGGAAGATCCTCTAAGCACCCTTTACAGGTAGAACACTGCATCAGAAAGCTGCAGATGAATCTGAACTGCAGCTGAAGTTAGAGGTTGGCTAAAGGACAGATTTGGGGGAAGCAGAGGCTTCTACTACATGAAGCTAGGGTGGCTTTGCTCACAATTATGTAGGGGCAGCACTTTTTAGAATGATATGGATACAATAGGTTCACCCTCTTCTCTTTCCAAAATTTCCCAAAGTCATGTTCAAACCAGTGAGTTTTGCCTTATTTTATGCCTGAACTAAAAGAAAAGTATATACTTGACTTCATACATTTTAAAATATAGGCATAATGTCATACGCATAACTACCATGCTAATAGACATTTGTTTTGGATAATATGGTTCTTAGAGTACCTATACCAGAATTTCCTGTAATGCTTACTACATTAAAATCTTTCCCAGTTATCTTCATTAATAAGCTCTGTATTAGAAGTCTGGGAATCATTATGCTATATTCTTTTGAGCTTTGGGTTCTCTAATTTCTTTTACATCCATTGTCTTACAATTTGCTTCTTATTACCTTACAAGGAAGTAGAATAGATTTTGAGTTGTTTTTCTCCTGTCTTTTGGTGAAGGTATGGGGAAATCATTCATGGAATGGTTTGTTTTTATTACATTTTGTGCAGAGTGTAGATGAGAGATTCTTTCTTCTGCCACTTTTACATGATTTAACATACACACTTTAATATAGACCTACATACCTTAGAATCATCCAGTCTCCCAGGTACAAGAAGGACAGCAAAGTTGACTACATCATTAGAGGAAACAGAGGCTAATAACACTTGAATGTCCTATTTCTCTGCAGACACCAAAGCATAACTTACCTGAGATTAGAACCTTGTCCAAGGTTCTAAGCAACAGCCCTGGAAAATGGCATGGTAGACAGCTCATAGGCTTCTTGTTTCATCCTTAAAGGGAGATAAAAACCAAACACACTTTTCAGAACACTCTTTTCTCAGGCCAACTGTAGTTTTCCTTTTAGACATTTTTAAAAAGTACTAAATCTTATTGAGCACACAGACAGTGATATCCAGGCACAATGAACTGATTAAGAATAAATAAAATAACTTAAGCATAGGATTTACTCTCTTGTCAGCTGGTGTCCCCAGCTAGTTTTATGTAGGGTTTCTTTAAAAAAAAAATCTCTTTCTGGAAATATGCCATTCAGTGAAAGGTGGACTAATGTATGGGCTGTAACTTCCAAATTCTCTTCTATTAAGTGCCCTCAGAATGTCCTTCTATCACTCTGGGTACTCAGGACTCAAACAAGTTTGCTAATAAGATCAGAGTGGAAACTTTATTAAATACTTGTTCATTGCAGATTTTATGGTTTTATTATACAGTTTGATGGTACTATCTGAAGACTGCATGGTATAGCTCCCTAAATTCCATGCTTTTGATAGGTCCTCTTTCCAAAAGGGCATTGCTATAATGGCTATGTAATGGCAACAGGAGAACTTAATGATTTCAGAACATTATATTTTATAACTATTACCTGTAATAGATAAGACAGGGAATGTTTAGAATTTATTATGTCATAAATGGGTAATCAAATATTTGGGTGGTGGAATAAATTGGATAAGTGAGATGAAAGTTATTGGAGCTGAAATTCTTTGGTATTTTGGGGGGTATAGTTATGCGTGAGTGAGTGGGTGTAAATGACCGCAAACCACTACTTTTCAAGTTCATATACCTGATAACTATAGTTTTTCTACATTTCCTTCCATTGTCAGACTATGAATATCTTTCTGCCATAGTTTCCTTATCTGTAAAGCAAAGATATTAATAATGGTCATCTCTTAATGAGATCAAGACCTACACATACACACATACATATACACACATTATGTATATATATTCTGGCTGATATCACAGTGTTACAGAGTCCACATAATTATTTAGAGGCACTTTGGTAAAATTTTTCACACAATGATAACAATATTGGCTATTTTACTATCCACGGAAAATTTGGTTAAAGGGGATGTCACTAAATAAACAATTGGAACTGCATCAAATTAAAAATGGCTTTGCAAAGCAAAGGAAACTGATAAAATAAGAAGGCAACCTACTGAATGGGAGAAGATATTTGAAAATGATATAACCTACAAGGGGTTAATATCCCAAGTATATAAAGAACTCATATAATGACATTTAAAGAATCCCAAATAATCCAATTAAAAAATGGGTGGAAGGCCTGATGATGTTTTTTCCAAAGAAGACATACAGATGGCCAACTAATCACCAGGCAAATGCAATGAAAACCACAATGACATACACTTCACATCAGTCAGAGTAGCTAGTATCAAAAAGACAAAAAATAATTGTTGACAAGGACGTGGAGAAAAAGGAAGGAATTCTTGTGCCTTATTGGTGGGAAATTAAATTGGTATGGCCATTATGGAAAACAACATGGAGTGTCCTCAAAAAATTAAAATAGAAATACGAAGCAGAAACAGACTCATAAATACAGAGAACAAACTGATGCTTGCCAGAAGGAAGGGGTGGGGGAAAGAGCAAAATGGGTGAATGGGAGGCTTCTAGTTATGGAATGAATGAGTCATAGACTTGAAGGGTACAGAATAGGAAATATAGTCAGTTATGGTATTGTAATAACATTATATGATGACAAGCTACACTTGTGGTGAGCATAGCATAATGTATAGACTTACCAGATCACTGTGTTGTACACCTGAAACTAATGTAACATTGTGTGTCAACTATATTTCAATTAAAAAAATAGAATGATCAATTAAATTCAATTAAATAATTGAATTAAATAATAAAATAAATTAAATTTAAATAATAAATTTATTTATTTTTAAATATTTATTTAATTTTTTTTAATTTTTAATTAA
>PISX010020428.1:0-35061 GCA_004024625.1 Mellivora capensis | reverse complement strand
CGCCAGCATCTGTCATTTCCTGACTTGTTAATTTTAGCCATTCTGACTGGTGTGAGGTGATATCTCATTGTGGTTTTAATTTGTATTTCCCTGATGCTGAGTGATGTGGAGCACTTTTTCATGTGTCTGTTGGCCGAGGGCGGACTCTTAACCGACTGAGCCACCCAGGCACCCCTCTATATTTTTTCATACCATATTGTTTTTGTTTCATGAATGCAGCAATATTTTTTCTCTGAAGACATTAATGATGGTTTATTTGATGTTTTCTTCTCTTGATGGAGTCCTTGTATCTTCCTCATTGCTTCTGTTTATTGATTTGCTCTGGCTTCTGTCATTTACAATAGAAGCTTCCTCCCGTGTGTTTGAACCTTCACTCCCACTTAAGAGCTGGATAAAAAGACACTAATTGAAAGTTCTGTGCAAATGGGGTTGTGGTTGACAGTGGAATTCAATATAAGGTGAGCTGGGTCATTCTTTTGGTAAGCACTTGATTGTCAGTATCTTTATTTTATTTTTAGTTGGTTACCTTAGAAAATAATTTTCAAAGCTCCTGCCTAGGGAAGCTAAGCATGGATCTCAGCATTCTGTTTGCCCTATAAATGTTCAGTAATTTTCCCTGAATTCGGTACTTGGTTGTGATTGGTGTTCCTCAGTATAGAGCATAAATGTCCCCTGTTCTCCTAAATTGGTGGAGGCGCAGTCATATAACAAATGATAGAGAAGATGATCTGGGTATCTACATACTTTAAGGAGATCTTCAACCCACCTTGACCTGCCGCTGTTGCCAATTCCTGAGCCTTTTGGGTTCTGTGATGTAAAATAAATTGTTTCTTGACTTCTCTCTCTGAGTGGGACTCAACTTTTCAAATCTGCAAATTCAGTCATCACTCCTTCATCTGCTTTCCTGCTTCCTAAATTTCGCTCTCCTAACATTCTCATTGCTCTTCTAGGTATACAGTTTTAAAAACTCAAAAACTTAAATAGAACTTCATTGGATTTCAAGAAGGAGCTGATGTAAGTGCATGCATTTAACCAAAAATCTTAGAAATTTGTTTTTGGGTATTTTTAGTTTTGCATAATTATCAGTTCATCTTTTAGATGCCTGAAAGTCTGTCATAGTGATCGAGTTTTTATGTGAGACTCTTCTTTCCCTTCTCAGGGATGGGAGAGGGAACAGGATGGGGAGAGGACACATGGAAACAAAACAGCACCGAAGAAAAGCAGCATGATGTAGGGGAAAGAACACAATCTTAGGTGGAAGAGACTTGAGTCTGAATCACCTGCTGACTTAACTGGAATTATTAATCCTCCTGGCATATCACTTTCCTTAATTATAATGCAATGGGAATAACACCTACCTCATTGTTGCATTTTTCAGATTGAGATAAAGTATTACCACACAGTGTTGGATGTGGCGCCCAATAGAGGCCATTTCCCATCTTGAATTAAGGGAGGGCATTTGCAGTCACAGGATGGAAAAAATCCATTTCAGAACATTTTTAGATTTGCATAAATTACACCTGCTTTGTAATACCGACCATAGACAAACCAGTTAGCTAAACTAGCTGGCTTCAGAAAGCCTCCTCTGATTCAGATTCTATACTTATTACGGTAACCACATTGGAAAAAATAGTTTTAACAAGTGTAGGATGTGCTTTATAGGAGGTATGATTTAGGGCTAATTGAAAGTGGGACTTACTGAGAAAACCTGCAGTGATTGGTTGTCTGAGTGGCTGTCAAGAGTTAAGTAGTCTGTGTCTGTTTAGAACTAAAAATTGAGACAGATGTAACAGAGAGGACTTCATTGACTTGTGTGTCCAATCATTGTTAGCCCAAAGAGATTTTTTTGCTGTATCCTGCTTAAAAGGAAAGCCTCTGAAATGCACAGCAGTTGAAGGAGAGTATAATAATCACACTTGTGGGTATAGTTCTTGGAAGGCTACAATCTTGCTAGATAGGGAGAAATAATTTAGAGTGGCGTAGTCAAGGACTCATGTAACAGAAAAGTATTTAATGGAGTTGTTCATGGGGCTGTAATGTTCAGTTAGAAGGGAAGATAAAAGATAAGTTGTTTCCAACTGACCTGTCATCTCAAGTCTTTACCTGTCTTCTTTCTAAGGAAGTCTAATGTCGCATAAGTATCAGTTTCATGACTAGACTATAAACTTCACTTTCAGTCAAAAACAAAAACAAACCACATCAATAATGTGAACTCCCCACCCCCACCTTAATACCCTTTTTGCTGAGAGTGGATTTTTGCCTTTACTAATGAAAACTGTATCCAAAAAACTCTTCCTCAGACAAGGGTTTTTGCTGTGGATATGGTATTCTATCATGTGGGTTCTTGTCTGGAAAATAAGGAGGGCATTTTTGAATTACTTTCAATCTGGCTCTCCACAGTTCTGTGAGAACTGTGCCTCTGTTAGCTCTTCTGTGGTTATTAGATGGTGATAGAATGACAGGAGAGAAATTGCATTAATGTTGTAATAGAGAAAATGGAACAAATTAAATCTCCATGCATTGATCTTTTTAGAAAAATTATTGATAAAACAATATTCATAATCAGATGGTTCTGTAGGATAACATGAAGTGGATTTTGAGAGTTTTCTTAAGACTGTGTGCTAAAATTACTGCTTTCAGTGAGGCAAAGCTTTGGTATAAAGTGCTCTCGGGTGTTGAAAATTTACTGTCTCTCTCTTCTAACTTGCATGTTTTCCTTTTTAAAGTGGTGTATCTTTCAATACCTTTTTTTTTTTTAATTTCAAAAACCTTAAATGTTTCTCTGCTGCCATCAGGGTATCATAAATTTCCTCAGTTTGCCATGCAAGGTTTTTGACCTTCTGACCCCGATTTAATTTACCCCCTTATCTGCCACTGTTTTTCTACATAAACCCTTCCTTTCAGCCAAGGGGGCATGCATAGAGTACCCTACAGGCTTTCCGATTTTGCCTCCATCTCAGAAATTCTCTCCTTCCCTCCATATGTATCTACTGCTACCCCTTCTTTGAGATTTGGCTAAAGCCCTTTCCCTCCCCCGCCCCCTCCCCGAGCTCAAGCACATGGTCCATCCATCTTCTGCACTTCTTGCCCTGGTTATGTCACTCAGGAACCATTTAGCCTTGACTTCCAGTCCACATTGTACCTACACACATTTTGTTTAACTCTGCCTAGAACACAAGCTCCTTGAAGGCAGGAGGTTTCATATTTGTTTCATAGCATTTCTGCTGACATTGAAAGATCCACTGGTGTGTTGCTTGCTTATCTGTCTGTCTGTCTGCCATGTATTTTCTGTTGTCTAATCTCACTAGCGTTTAAGCTCCCAAAAGGGTTCATGAATATTGCAAAAACTACAAAGGTCATATATGGCAGGCAGTTTGGCTCTGGAGCCTGTGCTCTCGATCACGAATCAGTGCAGCCTAATGGTGGTTGTCAATGACTCCATGATTGCCACCTCTAATTTTGCCTGGGGTGTCAACAGGATATTGTCACTGTTGACCACTCCTTCCTTGCATCTTTCACTTTTCTTGGCTTCTGTGCCATCCTTTTATTTTTATTTTCCTCCTCCCTCCCTGATCGCTTGTCCCATAGTCCCCTCTGTGTGTTCCAAATATTGACTTATGATCTCTAGTTTTGTCCACATCCTTTTTCTGTGCTTTCACTACAATCATCTTACTAGCCTAGTATTTCTTGACCTCAGTGGTATGACATATTACGGTGTCAGAATCAATCAGGACATGTGTCAAAACCACTCACTTATTCATAAAGCATTAAGTTACAAGTGCTTGCAAATGATTTACTTTTTTTTTTTTTTAAGATTTTATTTATTTGACAGATCATAAGCAGGCAGAGAGGCAGGCAGAAGGGGGAGGGGAAGCAGGCTCTCTGCTGAGCAGAGAGCCCGATGTGGGGCTCGATCCCAGAACCCTGGGATTATGACCTGAGCTGAAGGCAGAGGCTTAACCCACTGAGCCACCCAGGTGCCCCAAATGATTTACTTTTTTAAACGGACTCACCTTAGAGTTACCATTATAAGGATGTCACAGGAACTCATTTGCATTTCAGTAGTGCCTGCTTGTTTGCGTGGGGAAAGAAGGACTTTGAGTTAGCTGGAAGTGAATTGATTATAATTCATGGTCTATTTTATATTAGCTGAAAATATCTGTGAACTATGCTTATTGGTATGTCATTGGTAGTTAAAACAATTTTGAGATATTATTTGTAAACTGGGGATTTATAGTTTGTTATTTATAGTTTGTTTCCTTGATTTTACCCATGGATGGATTTTTAATGATGGAGGGAGGTGAAGAAAGCATGCATGTGCGTCTACCTCTGCATAGCATAGAAATGAGAATACAGTCTAGTAACAGATTCCAAATCAAAGGCAATGTGATCAGCCAAATGACATGTACAGTATTATTTATATTAACATCATGAATAAATATAAATATCATGTGCTACATGTTTAATTATAAAATGAGTTACTTTTCTGTATTAGTACATGCTTTTTAAATTACTCATAGAGGTCTAAATTTGATTTTTAAAATACAGTTCTAGGGGCGCCTGGATGGCTCAGTGGGTTACAGCTTCTGCCTTCGGCTCAGGTCATAATCCCAGGGTCCTGGGATCGAGCTCCGCATCGGGCTCTCTGCTCCAAGGAGAGCCTGCTTCCTCCTCTTTCTGCCTGCCTCCCTGCCTACTTGTGATCTCTCTCTCTCTCTCTGTCAAATAAATAACTAAAACCTTTTAAAAAAATAAAATACAGTTCTACATAGTTTTTTATGTTAGATTAGTCATCTATATTTTTCCCTCAAAAAATGATGTTTTGAGTTCATCAAATAGTTTTACTCATCATTAACAATTACAATGCTTTTGAAAATATGACCTATAAAAACAGCATTGGGAATGCTTTGCTTTATTTGGTCAATGACTTTTGTTCATATGTGTATATGTCTGGTGTGTGTCTCTTATGGATGCCATTCATCATTTGCCCTAGCAGAAGAAAAGCTGAAAACCTCTACTCGAGGCTATATTATACACACCTGTGTGGTTTACTCTTTCCCATATGTTGGTCACTCCTGAATTTCTGTCATCACCCACAATCTTTTCTCTGCAGCTGTCTCATTTATTAAGTCACCCACTGGGCATCTTTATGTGGATGTCCTACAGGTTTCCCAAACATGTCATAGCTGAAAGTTAGCTCGTTTTCTATCCTTAGTCCCCTGAGCCAACTGCTCTTTTTCCAGTGTTACACATTTTTATCAGTGATATCATCCATGCAGTCTGTTAAAGACATTAAGGATAATATTCAGTGTCTCCTAGGTCATTAGTCTAGTCCAGTTTTTAATCTAGTCCAGTATTTCTCTCCTTCCTCACTGCCTTTACTTTAGTACAGCTGCTTTTCATTTCCTATTGGGACCATTTCATAGCCCAGTGGTTCTCAAACTTAAGTATGTATCACAATCATTAAAACATAGATTTGTTGGGTTCCAACTCCAGACTTCTGATTTAATAAGTCCAAGGGTAGTCCAAAAAATTTGCATTTCTAACCAGTTTGTGGAAAGCCTGACATTGCTGGTTTGGGATCACTTTTTGGGTGGTAGCTTGTTAATTGGCCTTCCTGCCACCAGACTAGCCACCTTACTGTTTCTCCTCCAAAGGATAATTTTTTAAATCCAAGCTCTAATCTCTCTCCCTGTCTTAAACCATTATACTATCTTAGCATTACACTTAACAATTGACTTCAATGAACTCTTACCCCTCCAATATGTGAAACGATGGCGCCCTTGTTATTCTTTTACCTGTACCACATATATCTTTTTTTTTTCCCACTAAGATTAAGAACTTTTTCACTTGTCCATGTACATTTGTAGATCAGCCTGGCTATTAAAATCTCAACCACCATCCATTTTATAATCCCATTCTCAGGGCTTCCTTCCTTCTTCATTCACACCTTTAAAAGGTTTATCTTCTTTCCCACATGAGGAAGATTTGTGTGTATCGTTATGTAACAGTGGCCCATTGGCAGAAACAATATTGTGTAGCCAAGCCTGGGTCATTTCTCTTCCATTGTTCTCTCTCTGGATAGTCATCTGCTCCAGCCTCTGGCCCTGGTGGTGGACAGCTATTATCTATCTTATGTGACATATTAAGTGACAAACAGGTCCAGCTGGTTCCTACTCTATAGCTGTTTTATATCAGTTTCCAGGAGGAGGAAGCAGTAATGTTTCCTTTCTTTACTCCCAGTGGGCTGCATCCAAGCACACCAATGCTGGCTGGACCTTGTGGGGAGATAAAGACAGGCTCTTGCTACTCAAACTGTAGTAAGGGGCCAGGAGACTCTGTCATGATCACTAGGGAACTCTTTAGTAAGGCAGAATCTGCACTCTTCCCTCAACAAAACTGCTGAATTAGAATCTCTATTTCAGTGAGATCCTGTGGTGATCAAGTTTGAGAAGCACTGGCTTAGGCCTCTGGGATCCCTGGATATGCCCACCTTACCTCTTGCCATTGTCTATTAATTCATAGTGATATGAATTTGGCAGATATTCACACCTTTCTGTGATAGCCATTTTCTTCATCTGTAAAATGGGGACTGCAATGTCTGCCTTGGTAGATTATGATAATGTATGTAAAATACCCAGCACAATACCTTAGAAATGATGAGTGTTCTATAGTGGTAGTCATTATTAAGTCTGTATCTTCATCTTCTAGGATTTTAACAGTCCTTTGGAAGTCTGCATAAATAACTCCCCTACCTCATCTACCAATGACTAACCTGTACCAAGGGCATTGGTACCTGAAAGTTAAATGAAAATGGGATTGTGGCTGGTTTATAATTAAAGATATGCCTGATTTTCAGTTAAGTGGCATAGCTGGGATGGCTTTGTGAAGCATAGATGTTGCCTGCTTTGCAGGTTGAGTGGTTGATTTCTAGAAATACCTAGATATTAATCCTTGTAACTCTGAGCTAGGAAAATGTATTAAAATACACTGATCATTACAGTTAGAAAGGAAATGCAAATCAAAAACTGTGAGATACTACCACAACATGTTAGAATGGCTAAAATTAAAAATTGTCATTTTTTCCAGATAAGAGTATATGAAGGAGCAAATAAAATACTAAAATGGTGGCAAAGACCCCAGGAAAATGCCCTTTAAAGAAGAAATTGAATTAACTGCAAGACTAAAGAATCATGGGGAGAAAGCCATGAATTCTGCGCTTTGCTTTCTCCTCCTCTGGAGTTCCGCTGCTCTCCTTGTTAAGTGAACTTGGTCTTGGCTGGATTTCTTTTGATCTTCTGGGGGAGGGGCCTGTTGTAGTGATTCTCAAGTGTCTTTGCCTGAGGCAGAGCTGCACCGCCCTTACCAGGGGCCGGGCTGAGTAAACCGCTCGGTTTCGCTTTCGGGAGCTTTTGTACCCTGAGCACTTTCGGTAGAGTCTGGAGGACGGGAATGAAAATGGCGGCCTCCCAGTCTCCGACCCGGAGGAGCTGAGATTCGGGGCTCCACTCCTCAGAGAAAAGCCCCGGCTACTCCCATCTCCCTCGCCTCTGGCCACGCTCCGAGCTCACCCAGCCTGCGACCGGTTCAAGGTAACCTCGAGCTGAGAGCTCACTCTTCGGCTCTGTCTCTGTAGCCGGCTTCCCGCTCCGATACCTGCTAGCTCTGCGACACTTGGACACCCCCGATCCTTCTGTGACTCTGCAGGACCTGGGGCCACGCTGACCCCGTGTGGGCTTCACCCCGGTTTAGCCCTGGAGCCTCTGGAGCGAGGCAGAGAGGCAGGCAGAGAGAGAGGAGGAAGCAGGCTCCCCGCTGAGCAGAGTGCCGGATTCGAGGCTCAGTCCCAGGGCCAAGATCGTGACCGGAGCGGAGGGCAGAGGCCCTGACCCACTGAGCTACCCAGGCTCCCTTGGATTTTTTTTTTTTTTTTTTTTTATAATTTTGTGTATGTGTCATGCCTTGCTTTTGTTTGTCTTAGAAGAAATTTCCGTGGAGCAGACTTTTAAAAGTCCCAATTTAGTGCTCCGTTGCTCCGCCGCTTGCCGGGAGCCGGCCCCTCCCCCGCGGTCTATCCTCCCGTCGCTTTCGATTCACTTCTCCGCCAGTCCTACCTTCCAGAAAGTGGCCGATTTTCTGTTTCCAGAATTGCTGTTCGTCTTCTCTTTGATCTCCCATTGGATTTGTAGGTGTTCACAATGGTTTGATAAGTTATCTAGCTGATCTCCTGCTACCTGATGTAGTCTCAGCTGCTACTTCTCCGCCATCTTGACTCGAATCCTTATTTATTTATTTTTTAAAGATTTCATTTATTTGAGAGAGAGGGAGGGAGAGAAAGCATGAGCAGGGCAGGGGGAGTGGGAAAAGGAGAAGCAGTCTCCCTGCTAAGCAAGGAGCCCAATGTGGGGCTCCATCCCAGGACTATGGGATCATGACCTGAGCTGAACGTAGATGCTTAGTCGATTGAGCCACCCAAGCACCCCATGGTGATGACTTTTTAGATATAACACCAAAGGCAGGATCCATGAAAGAAATAATTAATAAGATAGAGTTTGTTAAAGTTAAAAACTTCTCTAAAAAAAAGACAAACTCAAGCAAATGAGAAGACAAGCCACAGACTGGGAGAAATTATTTGCAAAAGGCGCATAAAAGACTGTCATCCAAAAAATACAAAGAGCTCTTAAAACTCGACAATAAGAAAACAAACAATCCAGTTAAAAAATCAGCTAAAACCTTGGATATCAATCAAGCAGTTTCTTGGCAGATACCTCACCTTCTAAAGAAGATGGCAAATAAGCATATGAAAAGATACTCGACATTGTATGTCATCAGGGAAATGCAAATTAAGACAATGAGATACCAGTACATGCCTATTAGAATGACTAAAGTCTGGAACACTGACAACAAATTCTGACAAGGTTATAGAAGGATGGGAATTTTAATTAACTGCTGGTCAGAATGAAAACTGTCCTTCTACTTTGGAGGACAGTTGAGCAGTTTCTGGCAAAACCAATCATACTTTTACCGTAGGATCCAGAAGTTGCGTTCCTTGTTACTTACTCAAATAAGTTGAAAATTTATGTCCACAGAAAACCTGCACGTGTATGTTTGTGGCAGCTTCATTTCTAATTACCAAAACCTGGAAAATACCAAAATGTCCTTCATTAGGTGAATATCTAAGCTGTGGTACATCCAGACAATGGGATTTAGTTCTGTGCCGAAAAGTAATGACATACTGTCCATGAAAAGACATGGAGGTAACCTTAATTGCATATTACTAAACCAATGAGGCCACGCTGAAGAGGCTATATACAGTGTGATTTCAATTATATGACATCCTGGGAAATGCAAAACTATGGAGACACTGAAAAGATCAGTGGTTATCAGAGGCTGGGGGAAAGGAATGGTAAGTAGGCAAAGCAGAACAGATTTTTAGGGCTGTGAAACTATACCATATAATACTATCTTGGGAGATACACCCCATTATTTATTTGTCCAAACTCCAAAAGTACTACCCTTGGAGTGAACTCTAATTTAAACTATGGACTTTGGGTGAAAATGTTTTGTCAATGTGAGTTCATCAGTTGTAACAAACGTACCACTCTGGCGCAGTATTTGGATAATAGGGGAGAATTTTATGGGTTGTAGGTGCTGTCTATGAAATCTCTGTACCTCGCATTCAATTTTGCTATGAACCTAAAACTGCTCTAAAATATAAAGCCAGTTTTTAAAAAGTATATCATACAGAGCTGAACACATAGAATAAATACATTTTCTATAGGAGACATCATTTCTTGGCTGGCTCTCATTCTCACTGCAGTAGAATGTCAAAATAGAATACAAGGAAGGAGAGAGAGTTGTTACCTAGCAAGAATTATGGATCTAGAATTCCACCAAAAGAAGCCAATTCAAAGCGAGAGGAAGAATGCGTATCTTTACATAAATTACTCTCTACTTAATGATCATCACATTGAAGATGCTGCCAGCTGCCATTTGCTCTGTGAAGGCCATGTTGCGACCTTCTACTCTCTGCCATTCTTGGGAGATTTTATTTGGCCATGAGACCTCACTGAGGAACTTCTCTTTTAAACGCAGTATTCTTCCATTGGCCAAGTATGGTGGGCGATACACTGTGACTCTGATTCCTGGGGATGGCATTGGACCTGAACTTATGCTGCATGTCAAGACTGTATTCAAACATGCACGTGTGCCTGTGGACTTTGAGGAGGTAACGGTTAACTCCACTTCTGGCGAAGAGGACATTCACAATGCCATCATGGCAGTCAGCCGAAACCGTGTGGCTTTGAAGGGCAACATCGAAACTGACCACAACTTGCCACCATCTCACAAGTCCCGTAACAACATGTTTCGCACCACTCTAGATCTCTATGCCAACATCATCCATTTTAAAAGCCTGCCAGGCGTGGAGACCCGGCACAAGGACGTAGACATCTTAGTTGTTCGGGAAAACACAGAGGGTGAATACAGCAACCTAGAGCATGAGAGTGTGAAAGGAGTGATCGAGAGCCTCAAGATCATTACCAAGGCCAAGTCTTTGCGCATTGCTGAATACGCTTTCCAGCTGGCCCAAGAAATGGGACGCAAGAAAGTGACGGTCGTGCACAAGGCCAACATCATGAAACTGGGAGATGGTCTTTTCCTCCAGTGTTGTAAGGAAGTGGCCTCCTGCTATCCTCAGCTGACCTTCGAGGGCATGACCGTGGATAATACCACCACGCAGCTGGTATCCCGGCCCCAGCAGTTTGAGGTCATGGTGATGCCCAATCTTTATGGCAACATTGTCAACAATGTCTGCACAGGGTTGGTCGGGGGAGCAGGCCTTGTGCCTGGTGCGAACTATGGCCATGTGTGCGCAGTGTTTGAAACAGCATCAAGGCAGTCAGGCAGAAATTTAGCCAATAAGAATATGGCCAACCCAACTGCCATGCTGCTGGCAAGCTGTATCATGCTGGATTACCTCAAGCTCCACTCCTATGCCACCTCCATTCGCACTGCAGTCTTGGCATCCTTGGAGAACAGAGACATTCACACTCCAGACATTGGAGGCCAGAGTACCACATTGGACATCATTCAAGATATAATAAACCACATCAGTACTATCAGTTAAATGGTCAGGGCCTTGGAGGCTGGGCTATCCCCCACGTATCTCCCACTCTTTACCTTCCTCTTCTCACTTATACACTCCAGCCAGCTTGGCTAATGTAGACTCTGGAATAAACTAGTTCCTGCTCCTGCTCCAACTCAGAAGAGACAGGAGAAGTAAATCTGATTTGTTCTATGAGATGAAAACGTCATGAATGCCATAAACATTGCTTGTGTAAATTAGCCAGATCTATTGTGTTGTATGGATCTGATCTATAGATCTGTACTGAGGAATTCTTCCCTATTTTAATCCCTAGTTCACACTTCTTGATGTGATGATACACTGAATAAATCAGAGCTGTTTGTAGAATCCCGGGGCTTTCTCAGAACCTGGAACACTGATTTTTCTCTTTATCTGGGTCATTAAAATTCAGCAAATCAGCCTGCAGAGAAATCTGGCTTCTCTCTGGAGGTTGTTAATGAGTTAAATAGTGTAATAAAATTTGCCTACAAAATATACATTGTAGCCTTAATAATAAATAAGGTACCATAAAGCTGAGCTAGTACAGAATGCTTCCACTCCCTGCTAAGTATCTCATCTTTTTCCATGGTTCATATTCCGAAGGAATTTTCAATAGTATCATTTTTCACATGTGGACATTCCTGAACACTACAGCTCTCCTGCGTTCTTGAATTCCTTCCAGTTGGCCTCAAGAATCTAGAGTTCAAATCCCCAATTAACAAGTACAGGGCCCCTGGTTCTTTGCTGTACAAATGTAACTTTGGGTTATAAACTCCATATTCACTGCTTCACAGTTTGGGATCGTTTGCTTTCTTTCAGTCTCCTTCTAAAGGAAAGAGTATACATAAGTAAATGAAAAGTGAAATGAAATGAAAAAATTGAAAAGTGAAAAGAAAATGAAATGTTTACTGTCACTGTCATCAGAATTATTTTATTTACAATATTTTTAAGATCATAGTTGGGAAATACACAAACAAAAATGATAATTTTATTAGGGCTCAGACATTGTTATTACCCAAGTTGGAAATAAATACAATGGTTTTATGAAAACTTTCAGTGGTTTCATCTGCAGGAATGGGCTGCAAATAAAAGTGAGGTGGAGAAAAAGTGAATCCTTAAACTATTTTGGAGACTTTTGTGTCTCAGCTTTAATGCTCAGATCCTGCTGTGGTTCATGAACCACAAGTTAAAGACTGGACTTTTAGACTTGAAAAATTCCTTATGGTTTCCAGAAGTCTCTGCCTTTTCATACTACGTTATCATCTTATGCTCCTTGTATATCAAGTCAGGGCCAGGGTTTGAGGGGATTTAGTTTGAGCAGGAAGTGACTGTTTACCCATTTAGAAGTCTGTCTTTAAGAACAAGGCCAGCAGGGAGAAGTTAGTTGTAAAATACTCATGGTATTCTTTTAGTGGACATTGGATGTATCATTGGCCAGGGCTGCCACTGCCCCACATGGTGCCCTGCTCTGGGCAGATCTAGAGCTGCACCCGAGGCATGGTTTGATGCTTAGAGCAAGGGGTGAATTTTGGCTTGCAGTCCTCCCACCGCCACAGCTGCACAACTCCATACTACCTTAACAGACACTACCCACTCTGTACTTCTTTCTCCCATGACTAGGGGAATTTATACATGGTGCAACTAGCCCCATACAGACTGTAACCTGGCCACTGGCTTCTATTTGACAATGAGTATTTATGCCAATAGGTACGTTTGAGCTACAGTTTCCCTCTATGGTTAAAGGTGGTTGTCTCCAGAGTCATCCCACAGTTCATCCAGACTGCTCTGATGGCACACATTACAGTGGAATTTTCCATTTATCAGTATTAGATTTGTCCCACTTAGCTATGAACTTTTAAATCTTTTTTTAATTTTAATTTTAATTAATTTATTCATTTTTAAAAGCTTCTATTTATTTGATGGAGAGAGGCACAGCAAGAGGGGGAACACAAGCAGTGGGAAAGGGAGAAACAGGCTCCCTGCTGAGCAGGGAGCCCAACGCGGGGCTTGATCCCAGGACCCTGAGATCATGACCTGAGCTGAAGGCAGATGCTTAACCAACTGAGCCACCCAGGCACCACAAATCTTTTTTTTTTTTTTTAAGATTTTATTTATTCATTTGCCAGAGCGCACACACAAGCAGAGGGAGTAGCAAGCAGAGGGAGAAGCAGGCTCCCCACTGAGCAAGGACCCAGATGTGGGACTTGATCCCAGGATCCTGGGATCATGACCTGAGCGGAAGGCATATGCTTAACTGACTGAACCACCCAGGCATCCCAGCTGTGAGAATTTCTAGGGCAAATGCCATGTAATCTATTCCCTTGTCCTCTATAGCCTCTAATGTAGTGACTGATACAGACAAAATAAACAATCTATGTTTATTGAATCACCCCAAAATGAAGGACCTGGCATGTACTGCCTCATATTTCTTAAAGTGAGATAATCATTGTACCTACCTCATAGGGTCATTGGAAGACTGAGGGAGAAAATACAGAGCTGATAGCACTGTCACATGATAAGTGCTTGCTGTGTTCAGAGATTATTAATTATTATCCCTTTTTTACCACTCTAAATGATAATTCTCAGGAGAATTGAGGAAATTAAATTAATACTGTCTTTGGAACTTACTGGATAAGTTGCTTAATTTATATTACGGGTTTGTAACTCACATTCAGCAAGAGGAGTGAATCATATCTGCTTGTCCACCAAGTCCCCTTATTTCTCTCCTTTTTTATTTCCTTTTTTTTTAAGATTTTATTTATTTATTTGACAGACAGAGATCACAAGTAGGCAGAAAGGCAGGCAGAGAGAGGAGGAAGCAGGCTCCCTGATGAGCAGAGAGCCCGATGTGGGGCTCGATCCCAGGACCCTGGGATCATGACCTGAGCCGAAGGCAGAGGCCTTAACCCACTGAGCCACCCAGGCACCCCTCTCCTTTTTTATTTCTTGAATCCAGTTACCTCTCTTCTTAACTCTCTGACCCCTCCTTTCTCATTAGACTTTTTAATTATTGGTAACTTAACAATTTCTGTTATTTCTAACTTGTGTCCTGCCTATAGTTTAGCTCCCTTAAATCTATTTTCTGCAATGCCCTCAGTAAGTTCTTCCTGAAAGGAAAATAAGATCATGTCACTTCCCTGCTTAAAGCCTCTCATTCAGCAGCTATTCTTTGGGCTTAAGAGAAGGTCAGCTGAACATAGCGTGGGAGACCTCCCATGTTCTGAGACCTGCTTCCCTCCCCAAGTTCACTATTTCCGTCCCTTCTCTTCACCCTAGTAACAGCAGAGTGTGGCACTCCAAAGAGAGTGCAGACAGAATTCATTGTTAAACAGCCATATATCCTTTCTAGGTCAGAACTTTGCCCATGGCCTTGGTTCCTCTCCCCTTCAGGTGATGATCTCCTTTCCACCTTAGAAGACTAAACTTAATCAGTACCACCTTTGGGAAGCTTTCTTGGCTAACTCTCTTTCCATTCCCTGTTGAGATTGAGGGAAGTAGCTCTCCCAGTTCTCCCAGAGTTCGCTGGATATCCTACCTAGTGTGCAGCCCTCTGGGTATCATCACATGCTTTCCTTCCCATCAACCGCACTCTACAATGTGTTCCTCGGCTACAGGAATGATGGAGTTGTCCACCACTGTAACCTCAGGATCTGGTGCAGGGACAGCTCTTTTTGCTCGCTCTCAATATTAATGGAAGTAAGATAGGAAGAAAGGTAAAAAGATGGAAGAAAAAAGAAAACAAACAAAAAAAAAGAGAATGGTCTGAATTCACAGGCAGGAGTCGAGAACCCGAAGAACTACTCTGTTGCAAAATACTCCTGTCTGGCTTCAGTCTATGAACTTTCTTTACAAGTCTGCTCCTCTCTAAAGAATACCATTGGCCTCAAGGCAGTAAAACAGGTGGTTGGCAGGCTGCTTCTGTTTCCTGAGAAGATTTCTGTACATGTATTAGATGATTTTATCTCAGACTTTATCAGTTTACTCTGCTTCATTTAAAGTCCTGATGAATAGTAGAACTACAATAGAATAGTAACTACAAATTGTCTGATTTTTCTCTAAGTTAACTCCTCCTCATTATGGCTATATTGTAGTTAATGACCCTACAAATGGTTCAGGTGGCATAGCTGCCATTCATCCCAGCTCTTCCACATAGGAGCTCTGTGACACCACACAAAGTTGCTTAACGTCTCTGATCTCCAGTTTGCTCATCTGCAAAATAAGGGTAGATACTTTCCTTCGTAAGATCATTATAAAAATTAAGTAAGGTTGCTTTAGATGTCTGTAGCTGCATAAGAAATCACTTCAAAACTTAGTGGCTTCAAACAAGTAATTATTATTTATGAGTCTGTAGTGTGACCAGATGATGGTTCTCTCATCAGTATCCTTTCCTGAGGGTTATTAAAAAGGTTGTCAGTGAAGGTCAATATAAAGTTGGACAACTAGACTGCATCACTCCATAATTATCTGTCCCCCCCCCCCATCTACATACATACACTTGCTTTTATAGAAGGATGCTTTAAAAATTCCAACTTCAGGGCGCCTGGGAGGCTCAGTGGGTTAAGCCCCTGCCTTCAGCTCAGGTTGTGGTCTCGGGGTCCTGGGATCGAGCCTAGCATCAGGCTCTCTGCTTAGCGGGAAGCCTGCTTCCCCCCCCGCAACCCTGCCCCACCTGCCTCTCTGCCTACTTGTGATCTCTCTCTGTCAAATAATAAATAAAATCTTTAAAAAAAAATTCTGACTTCAGCTTTCCTCAATGTCTGGGATGCAAAATCTTGTGAGGGGAGATTTCTGAATTTGGGGGAAAACAAACTGTTTAAAAGGTCAGCAGAGAAGATTCCTGTCAGAACTGAGGACCAGGAGAACTTGATTTTCACCGTGAATTTGGGTCCTTCTACCAGGTAATGTGAGATATGTAATCCATTGAGAGATTCCCCACTATATTGGCTACCAGGAAGCATAAAAAACAAAACAAAACAAAACTATGAGCATTTTTTGTCCATAAAATGTTCTCTTCTCATTCTGGTACTTAATTTTTTTTTTTTTACTTTATTAATTCCATTTTCTTATATTTTGTTTTACCATAAGCTGCTTGAACCACAAAGAAACAGAAGAGGAAAAACTGGGTTCTTCACCTTCACATTCTTTCCTTTCATTCCTCCATTTTATTTTATTTTTTTAAAACTATTTATTTATTTATTTGACAGACAGAGATCACAAGTAGGCATAGAGGCAGGCAGAGAGAGAGGAGGAAGCAGGCTCCCTGCAGAGCAGAGAGCCCGATGCGGGGCTCGATCCCAGGGCTCTGGGATCATGATCTGAGCCGAAGGCAGAGGCTTTAACCCACTGAGCCACCCAAGCGCCCCTCGTTCCTCAATTTTAATATTGATATCAGGCCAATCTCCTTAAAGAAATGTTTAGATTGTCACTAGTCCATTCAATCCCCCTCACATGTTCCCTCAATCTGGAATGTATTCAAGGGCCTCCACAAGGCATTTCAGAAATTGATAAATACTCAACTTCTTTGTGGTAGTGACAGACAGGAACAAAAACTTAGAAGAGAAGTGATGTGCTGTTGAAACAAGAATGGCTAAAATAATGATATGAAGTGGAAACAAAGAATGCGTAAATTGTGTAAATAGGAGAATTTAGAAGAAATTTATCCAGTTCTAGATCATTATAGAGGTTGAAGAAAAAAGATAGCATTACCATAGGCTCAGTTGAGAATATGAAAAATATCTGCAGGAAGCTGATTACAGAACTAAACAATTTTTGGAGGAAGGCCCTTTGTCCTTGGAGTTTCCCTGATAATTTGAATAACATGGGAACTCAATGTGCTAAAGTGTTCTTTATATCAAAATAAAATTGTGGGGCGCCTGGGTGGCTCAATGGGTTAAGCCTCCACCTTCAGCTCTGGTCATGATCTTAGGGTCCTGGGATCGAGCTCCGAATTGGGCTCTCTGCTCAGCGGGGAGCCTGCTTTCCCCTCTCTCTCTGCCTGCCTCTCTGCCTACTTGTGATCTCTCTCTGTCAAATAAATAAATAAATAAAATCTTAAATAAAAATTTTTTTTTAAATGAATTTGCTTACACTGGTATAGGAAGCTACCTAGATTGCATTTGTGATTGCTCCAAGAAACAAAGAAAAAAGAAAGTAAATATATTTAAAATGGGAGAAAAAAATGACTCTTTATAAAAGCAATTAAAAACATTGGACTGTCTTGTTACCAATATTGCAAATGCTTAAAACCTACATAGCCTGAGTGTAAAAGCAGTATCTACAGAGGAAGACTCTAGACCGAGCTCTAATCAGCTTTCACATCTGGTTTGCTACACTTAGTGCCAAATCTACTTCATGCAAAATAGATGTAAATGAATGAGAGAGAGAGAATATCATGTATGTCCAAAGACAAGGCATTTTCCCTCTTTTCTATTCCTCAGAAAAAAAGAATTGCCTTAAATTCGAGTTCTTATCCATGTTCTCATATTACCAGGTATTCTGTCAGGTTTTTTTTCTTTTAAAGATTTTATTTATTTATTTGACAGAAAGAGACCACAAGTAGGTAGAGAGGCAGGCAGAGAGAGACGGGGAAGCAGGCTCCCCGCTGAGCAGAGAGCTCGATGCAGGGCTTGATGCGGGGCTCGGTGTGGGGCTCAATCCCAGGACCCTGAGATCATGACCTGAGCTGAAGGCAGAGGCTTTAACCCACTGAGCCACCCAGGCGCTCCTGTCAGTTCTTTTGTTTTGAACAATAACAAGCTATTTGGAGGGGGAAAAGAAATGGCATGAGCTATGCCAGTTTAGGATTTTTATAGAATTTATCTGGAGAATAATGTTTAAGGAGGGGGAAAAAATCCCTCAACAGTGAATTAGTCATTATTCCTGGGAGTGTGCTCTCAAAATTGCAAGTATAGAATATTATTATGTATATGCCTTTTAAAAATCACTTAATAACATAGTTCAGTTTTTGGCCACCATGTAGAGATCACAAATATTTGCCTGTTAGACAAATGGGAAAACAAGAAGTCCTAACATGATACAATTGAATTCTTGTGACTTCACTTGAAATTTCCAAAGAAAGCGTCAAACATAGATTCAAAAGGTGCTTTATCTCCAACAACTTAGACAGATGAGACAATGATAGGTTTGGAAAACTTATAGAGAACTTGAAAAATGACTGTTCTGGGGAAGACCTTGAAGTCAGGATGCACGGAAAGAGATTAAATGCAATGGGAAAGAAAGGGTAATATTTCTAAATTGATCTATTTCATGTAGCATATTAAGTAATGTATTTGATACAACTATGCATAATGACTGAACTCATCAATCAAACATTATATAGAGATGTCTATTTAATATGGTCCTCATAGTTACTCAGTTTTGAGGCACAAATTTTTCTTTTTCTTTTTTTTTTTAAAGATTTTATTTATTTATTTGACAGAGATCACAAGTAGGCAGAAAGGCAGGCAGAGAGAGAGGGGGAAGCAGGCCCCCTGCTGAGCAGAGAGCCCCATGTGGGGCTTAATCCCAGGACCCTGAGATCATGACCAGAGCTGAAGGCAGAGGCTTTAACCCACTGAGCCACCCAGGCGCCCTGTCTTTCTTTCTTTCTTTTTTTTTTTTTAATTTTTCTTTCTTCTTTTTTCTTTCCTTTTTTTAAAAGATATTTTAATTGATAAAAAAGACTTTTTCTCCTTTTATTTGAGGTTGCTTCCTATTCAGGCATTTACCTTATCTCTTAAATGGAACATTCTGTAGAAAATAAGAGATTTTGAAGTTATTGTGCAGAAATCTATAATAGCAAAGGAAGAAGTAGAGATTTCCAGGTACACAAGTGGTACTGTGGAAAGAAATGTAAAGGAATTTCCAATGAAATGGTATTTAACTATTTAAGGCTGTGGCTAGAGCGCACCTAAATACTTCATGTAGTTTTGATCTTCCAACTTGATAAAAGATGTGATTTCTGTGGAAAGGTTTAATGCCAAAAATCAACTTTATGCCAAGCATCAGAAAAAGATGTTATAAAGCCTGATTTATAAAGAACTCATTTTCTCCAGGGAGGAAAATCTCTGGGATTAATTTATGCAGGGTGTTCATGCTGTAATGGAATTAGGTTATTTTGATCCCAATTTTATTCTTACCAGCAGCAAGACACTTGTTGACTTAGTAACTTCATTCATTTGTTCTTTCTCTTATTCCTTTGCTCCACAATGTCCTTTGTCCTCCTCTGGGTTCTTGCTTTGAGTCAGGCGCTGTGCAAGCCTTTAAGGATGAGGCTTTGAGAATCTATGTCCTTCCTCTTGAGGGATGAGAATCAGTAATCACTGGGCAGTTATTATGGGGCATGGTGAGTATTGTAGTAGTGGCATAAGCAGAGTGATGTGCGAACACACAAGAGGGGACGTTAGAAAGCTCCTCGGAGTAAGTTGTGCCTCCAGGAGTGAGTGGGAGGGAGGGGAAGGGAAGAAGAGAGGAGGAGGATGGCACATGGTTAAGCACAGAGACACAGCTTCTAGAGCTGCCGTCATAAGCTATCACCTGCCCATAACCTGATATTTAAAAATTTACTTTTCCCCCATCATTTCTTTTTTTTTTTTTTAAGATTTTGTTTATTTATTTGATAGAGAGAGAGAGAGCACAAGGAGTGGGGGTGGCAGGCAGAGGAAGAAGCAGATTCCCCTCTGACCAAGTAGCCCGATGTGGGACTCGATGCCAGGACCTGGGACCATGACCTTGAGCCGAAGGCAGATGCTTTACCCAGGCGTCCTCCTCCATCATTTCTTATTTTGTATATAATTATCGTTGAATTCACTTTACCTACAAAAACTTGCCCTGATTATCTATAAGGTGGGATTTTCAACATTTAAGATGAACATCTGGTTTTTCTCTGACGTGATTTTTTTTTGGAAGGATAAACCCTTTACCTTGATTAATTCACCTTATTAGCTCCCTCATCACGGTTGGTTCTAATTCTTGTGATTAGGAACGTTTATTATTAAGCTACTTCACAGCCCGGTTACTGCCTCTTCAGAGCCTTTCTCTTGTGTTTCTATCAGTCACTCAGTGAGGATGTTTCATCATTCTGTTCTTTCTGGCACACTTCTTGATTCCTCCATCCAGATGTCTCCTGGATAGTAAAGTCAATCTCTAGAAACAGATCTCCTTCTCTTCTGTGATGCTGAGTTCCAGGGTGAACCCCCTGCTCTGATACAATCTTGATCTCTTACTCACTCTGGAATAGGGCTTGGCGTTCATTTGGGATCTTATCTAGGACCTTCTCTGTCTTCCCTCATTCTGCTGCCAGTGGCACTTCTTATTTCCCCCTGATTGCCCCAGACTGGCTGGTGTCTGTCATATTTCCAGTCACCACTCATCTGCGGTGGTAGCAGGACACGTGCCATCAACACTTGCCCATGGCCCAAACACTCACCAAGCTGCTGGATTTAAGTCAGTAAGCACACTACAGCGACAGCTACCTTCCTAATGAGAGTGACCCTGTCACTCATCCACCTGATACTTTCATCATCCTCTTCCAAGAAGCCACCTGTCTGCAGAAAGGGTTGTCAACCTTTCCATCTTCTCCTAGGAGACTGTTTGGTTTCTGTTTAGAGCACTCAAGAAATAGGCAGCTAAGAGTATTAGCATTACTTGACCGTGGTTATTGTTTTCATCCAGATTGACAGATGCTTTTTATAGTCTCTGGCTGAATTTCATCTGAAAAGAGCTTAAAATGCACAGGAGGAGGAAAGTACTTCTCTCCTAGGATCCCCACAGAGCTGATAACAGTCTATGGGAAGTCATCTATTTAAACAGAAATAAACACGCCTTGGGATGCCAGGAGCCTATTTTCAGCTTTATTAAGCTATTTTCAGCTTTATTAAGAAATCTGTGTTTAATTTTTCCAAACATTTCCATTCCTGTTCATTTAGCTTTTCACTGTGTGCAGATCAATTAGAACACTTGATGAGAATGCAGACGTTGCATTCTGCTCCTCACAGAGATGCAGTGCATTTGGAGAAGAAGTAAAGAATTTGGAAGATTTCCAAGGGCCTTGTCAGAAACTTGTACCTAACTGGCTTTTCATGGGGACAAGTGTTCTTGGTCCGATGTTACCCGGGTCCTGGGAAATTTTCCTGTTGGATATATTTTCCTGTTTTTTGTTTTGTTTTGTTTTGTTTTGTTTAAGATTTTATTTTTTTATTTGACAGACAGAGATTACAAGTAGGCAAGAGAGGCAGGGAGAGAGAGGGGGAAGCAGGCTCTCCGCGGAGCAGAGCGCCCGATGTGGGACTCGATCCCAGGACCCTGGGATCATGACCTGAGCTGAAAGCAGAGGCTTTAACCCACTGAGCCACCCAGGCGCCCTTAAATTTTTTTTTTAATTTATATGTCAGAGAGAGGGAGAGAGCACAGGCAGACAGAGGGGCAGGCAGAGGCAGAGGGAGAAGCAGGCTCCCAGCTGAGCAAGGAGCTCGATGTGGGACTGAATCCCAGAACGCTGGGATCATGACCTGAGCCGAAGGTAGCTGCTTAACCAACTGAATCACCCAGGCATCCCTATTTTCCTGTTTAAAAAAAAATACCTGGGACGTCTGGGTGGCTCAGCTGGTTGGGTGTCTGCCTTCAGCTTTGGTCATGGTCCTAGGGTCCTGGGATCGAGTCCCACATTGGGCTCCTTGTTCTGCTTTTCTCTCTGCCTCTGCCTGCCACTCTGCCTGCTTGTGTATGCTCTCTCTCTGACAAATAAATGGATAAAGTCTTAAAAAAAAAATTCCTTAGGGCCATATAGATTAGTCAGACATTAGGCCATGGTCAGATTTGAGTGTGTGTGTGTGTGTGTGTGTGTGTACAGTCAAATAGTAAATACTTTAGGCTGTACCAGCCATATGGTCTCTATGGCAGCTCTTGAGTTCTGCCATTTTAAAGCAATGGGAGGCACAGACAGAATAAACATGGCTGTGTTCTAAAAAAAAATGTTATTTATGGGCACTGACTGTAATTTAAATTAGACATAATTTTCACATGTTATGTAATACTTTTTCTTTTGACTTTTTCCAATCATGAAAAAAATGTAAAAGCCATTCTTTGCTCATGTGCCATAAAACAAACAAACAAACAAAAACAAGCCTGTGGGCTGTAATTTGTGCACCTTTGCTGTAAGCAAAGGGACTCAAGTAATGAACAAGACAGAAGCCCAGTTCTCATGTGACTTTGGTTTTCCATGAGGGAAGACAGACATTGAGCATGCAAACACACAAATAATGAATATTCTATCAAGTTCCTGAGAGCTAGGAAGAAAGGAAAATGGAACAAAATGCAGATGTTGCGACTGAAAACAGCTAGTGGTAGAAAGGTTGTGGGTGGGCGTTGCTTTAGCTGATAGGGAAAGTTTCTCTGACTTGGTATCTGAGTAGGCTTCTGGATAGTGCCGGGGAGACATGTGAACATCTTGTCCAAGTAGGTGGAATGATGGCGGCAGGGCTGCAAGTTAGGGTGAGCTTGGGGTGTTTGAAGATGACTGGTCTAGCTGGTGAGGACATTGCAGAGGGGATGGGAAGGCCGTGCCATGAGATATGAATACAGTGATAAATCCTTGTAGGACTCTGGGCCAGAAGAAGGGCTTTGGGATTTATACGAGTTTCAGTGCTAGGCCATCGGTAGGTTTAAAGCTGGGTAGGGATGGGAAATGTTTTAGGACTTTGGATAGGTCACTTTGGCTGCAGAGTAGATGAGGGACAGTAGTGAGGGGACAAAAGTAGAGGCCAGGAGGGCAGTCAGGAGGCTAGTCCAAAATAGAAGCTTTTCCATTTACTGTTCTAACACTTGATATGGGAATGTGGTAGAGACTGAGGAGAAGATGAGAAGTAGTGATGTAGTAGCTTGGCTTGGACTACCAAATGAGATTTGCATCAAGAACACCACAAAGAAATGAAGTCCATATTATTTCTGTTGCCTTAGTAATCCTCACAGTGGCAGTTAACTTGCTACCTGTGGCATTATTTTATTTAATTCTCACAGTTCTGTGAGGTAGGTTTCTTTCTACAGCAGAGATGAAGAAATTGGAATACTAATAGGGTCTGCATCAGACCCAAAGGTCTCAGAACTGGCAGGTGGCAGAGGGGGTCTAGGACCCATGTTTTTCCTGGTCTTAAGCATGTGACCTTTTCACTTACGTTTCAGTTATCTATTATTATACATTGAACCAGCCCAGAGTGTTCTGGCTTTAAACAATGATTTGTTATTTTTTATGATTTGAGGGTCATCTGCGCTCAGTGAATGGTTCTGTTCCCTATGGTTTTGGCTGGGATCATGCATGAGGCTGTGATCCAATTGGAGCTCATCAGAGTGTGGAACATCCAAGATAACCTCATTCCCATGGCTGCCAGTTGGTGCTAATTGGCTGGCGTGTCTCTGTTCTCCCTTATGTGACATCTCCACTATGGCTTCTGCCTTTATACAGAAATGTTTAGCACTATATTTTATTATTTTATTTATTTATTTGACAGAGAGAGATCACAAGTAGACAGAGAGGCAGGCAGAGAGAGAGGAGGAAGCAGGCTCCCTTCTGAGCAGAGAGCCCAATGCGGGACTCGATCCCAGGACCCTGAGATCATGACCTGAGCCGAAGGCAGTGGCTTAACCCACTGAGCCACACAGGCGCCCTAGATAGAAACATTTTTGGCCAAAGAGTTATTTAACTTGTCCATGGGACAGAGCCAGGGCTTGAACCCTGGTCCTTTTGATTCCCGAGTCCATTCCCTTCACCTCCAGGTAACAAAGAAGTAGCAATGGGGAGAGAGCATTGAAAGAGCCTCCAGGAGAACTGAGATCTAATCCTGGGGACTGAACTCACTAGCTGTGTGATCTTGGACAAACCAGCGTCCCTTGCCTGGAAAAAAAAATTATCTCTTTTCTATAAAGAACAGACATTTGCAGCCTGTATTTCTGGGCTAATTTAGAGCCTACATTTTCTTTACATTTACATTTACATTACATTTACATTGCAATTACATTTACACTGTATCTCCTGTACCATTCTTTTTTTTTTTTTTAAGATTTTATTTATTTATATGACAGACAGAGGTCACAAGTAGGCTGAGAGGCAGGCAGAGAGAGGAGGAAGCAGGCTCCCCGCTGAGCAGGGGGCCCAATGCGGGGCTCGTTCCCAGGACCCGGGATCATGACCTGAGCCGAAGGCAGAGGCTTCAACCCACTGAGTTACATAGGTGTCCCTCTTTCTTTTTTAATTAGGGCTACCCCCTTCTAATAATCTATATCATCTATTCAGTCATTGTTTATTGTCTATTTCCTCTGCTCTAGGATGCAAAATGCCAGTAAGGGCAGGGATCTTTGTTTATTTTGCATAAAGATATATCCCAAGTGACTTTAAGACTTGCCAGCACATGGGAAGCCCCAAGAAATATATGGTGTACTTACTAAGGAATATTGTTATGGGAGAGAGGATGAGGCATTCCACAATGAGGAATTCCACATATGGAATAGGGAGTAAGAAAGGACAATAAGACTTTGGGCATCTTGGTCTTTTAAGTAGTATTCTTTTATGTGAGGAAGCAATGAGGGAAGGAGACCAGACCGTAGGTAGGTTACACTGTAGTGAGGGTCTTCAGTGTTACACACAACAGTTCAGATTTTATTTGTTTGCTGATAGTCAGTTTTGATCACCTGGGTCAAAATCCCAGGGGTGTGGTGGTTGTTTTCAAGAGACAACCCTTGAGGCTTAATACTGTATTTGCAAGTAACATTTAACTTTCTGCTCAAATGTATGGTCAGCCTTTCCTGGGAAATGACAACAGCCATCACAAAAATAAGAAATGGTGCTATTATACTCTGAGCTCAGTGAGAAAAATGTGCAGCTGCAGATGTGTTATTCCTTATTTATGGTAATTGAATTTTAAATTTAATTTAGCAGTAAAAATCTGCTATTTAAAGGATTGTTACACTGTAAAAGACTTGAGAAGCACATAGATTCTAGGGGTACTTAGAGAATCATTTGATGCCTGATGGGTGACAAGCATAAATGCATCCAAATTAATCATAATTGCCATTCTAGCACGTAAAATGCAGCAATGTGTTTATCAGAAGGATGCTTCCAGAAGATATGAAAAGAACATGATAAATAGCAGGGCCAAAGACTTATGTTGCAAAGCTGTGCGGTGAACAGAAGCTACCAAACTGTATTCCTGCATAGTTGAGACAATATAGATTTTGTGTATTATCAGTTTATTATAAATATTTCATAAACATTTTAAGAAAATAGCTGCGTATTTTTCTATTATGAGCATTTACAATAGTCTCCTTAGCCTTTTATGAACTTTTGCATGTTTCAGCTTTTAAATTTTCATAATCCTAACTAATGCAATCAATTTCTTAGTGCCCATTCTGTTTTCCATATTAAGGATTGTTCTCAGAAGAGACCGTACTCAGAGTGGAATTACTGGGACAAAGGATATGAATTATTTTCTCATCAGCCTGTCTGTTAACTTGACTAGTGAAAATTGGGATTTGTTAATGCTTTGTATTTTATTGTTTTTAATTGCTGATGAGGTTGAGATTATGTTTATTTGTAATTTTATAGTTTTTATAACGATTTTTTAATAAATTTTTTTCTTAAATTTTAAAGTAAATTTTGTAAAGTTTATATGTAATTGTTTCCTCTTCTCTGAAATGCCTGCTTAGACCCTTGGACTTTTTGTCTGTTGGAGCCTACTGGGTTTTTTTTTGTTGTTGTTGTTTTTTAATATATTTTTTAAATTTTTTAATTTACTTATTTGTCGGAAAGAGAGGGAGAAAGAGAGAGCAAGCACAGGCAGACAGAGTGGCAGGCAGAGGGAGAAGCAGGCTCCTTGCTGAGCAAGGAGCCCGATGTGGGACTCGATCCCAGGACGCTGGGATCATGACCTGAGCCGAAGGCAGCCGCTTAACCAACTGAGCCACCCAGGCATCCCAGAGCCTACTGTTTTTGATTGGGATCTCACACTCAGAATTCTGCATATGCAAAAGCCAGGTCTTTCAGTTCAGTTAAATGGTCATGCTACTGGAATAATTAATCAATTCATTGGAACAGTTGGTCAGTGTTCTGACATGATGGGTCATTTCATCTGTACGAGTGGATCAATTAAGTGAAACATCTGGTGGGATAAAGGTGCACCCAATACATCATGTTAGGAAGTAGAGCTGAAAATCAAAGCATAAACTAGTTCCTGACTTGCCTGTGAGTTCACAGGCACCTCCCTTTTGATTTTTTCCAAAGTGTAATGACGATGGAAAGTTCAGGAAACATGGTGTTTCTCCATGTACGGGGGAGCCTCTGCACTAATTGCAGTATGTCAGTGTTTTTATCTTCCTTCTTGTGGGGTGTTCTGAGAGCAATCTTCCCCTTGAAATTAACAGCTTGGGTTCTCTCCTTTCAGTGACCCTTTGCCAGATGAAAACTCTCATCGACTTAATAAATGAGGAAGAACGTGCCCTAATTTTTCATAGGTTGTCCTCTGCAGTTGGATTCATGCCAGATCTAGAGATGAGGAGATTATAGGAAACTATCTGAAATAATGAGTGCAAGGTGACTACGCTTGAGGTGAAAGAAAGGAATCGTTTTATTTTTACCTGAGTGTGGAAATTTTCTTATTAGCGATATCTCCTAACTTTGCTCCCTTACCCCTGAGACCTAATAACATTTAGGGGCACTAAGAGTCAAGGTCAGCAGGCGTAAAACCTGTCCGAGTTCTCTGATCTTGTCCCATGCCACGAATGGGAATTAGATTGTTTCGCCACAGATTGGTTCTATGAAGAATTAGGGTGTTAGGTTAACAGTGTACCTTTTTCCTCTGGTTTTCTACTCAGTTATTTGGTTTATTTAAGTGTTCTTTGATTTAAAAATAGTTGCTCTAAAAATAGACACCCTGACTGCAGTGTTGCTCTGCTGGAATTGGGCTTGGTGACCCTCTATCTGAGCATACCATTTTCTCCTGGCAGGTGTCATGGCTATCAACATTGACAGCTCTTTGAGTAATTAAAATTTAAATGATGCTCGTACCCATTAGCTTTAATAGGATTATACCTATCTTCTATGGGTGAAAATATTTCAGTCATTTAACCCATGACGTGCAGCTAACCCCAAACACATACATGTATTCACACACACGTGTGTGGTCATAAGACAAAACTCAATTCAGATAACACTCACAATAAAGGTATAATTGTTTTGACCTCAGCCAGGTACAGTTTCTTTCTGGCTCTCTGTCCTGAATGTCCAACAGCAATAATGACAGATCTAATAAGCACATCCCTTAAAACCCAGCCTAGGGTAGAAACACTGGTTCTATAATCTGTACCATGATAAAGTGTAGGGACACATCTCCCTGGTTTTAATTCCAAACGAAAAACCAAATGCTTCCTATATTCTTTCAGTAGAGTGGTCCATCAGAACCTCTGCTTTTTTTTTTTTAAAGATTTTATTTATTTGACAGAGAGGGAACACAAGCAGAGGAGGTGGAGAGGGAGAAGCAGGCTCCCCGCTGAGCAAGGAGCCCAATGAAGGACTTGATCCCAGGATCCTGGGATCATGACTTCAGGCTATAAAACACTGCATTTCCTTGTTAGCTTCTGAAGAAATTTGTCTAAAGAGTGTATAGGTATAGAACTGTGAAGAAAGCAGCATGAACTATCTCTAGAAGGAATAATCAATAAATGTTTTAATCTCTTGGGGCGCCTGGGTGGCTCAGTGGGTAAAAGCCTCTGCTTTCCACTCAGGTCATGATCCCAGGGTCCTGGGATCAAGTCCCGAATCGGGCTCTCTGCTCGGCGGGGAGCCTGCTTCCTCCTCTCTCTCCCTGCCTGCCTCTCTTGCCTACTTGTGATCTCTGTCAAATAAATAAATAAAATCTTAAAAATGTTTTAGTCTCTTATCATAAAGACATGTTTCCATTTTCAAGATTACTATGTCTTCTGGGAGGAAAGTTTTGTTTTTTTGTTTTTTTTTTTAAGATTTTATTCATTCATTTTGGGAAGAAAATTTTTTATTTTTTTTTTAAACAATTTTATTTGTTTATTTGACAGAGAGACACAGCAAGAGAGGGATCATGGGAGAGGACAAAGCAGGCTTCTTGCAGAGCAGGGAGCACGATGTGGGGCTCGATTTCAGGACCCTGGGATCATGACCTGAGCTGAAGGCAAATGCTTAAGGACTGAGCCACCCAGGCGCTGCAGAAGAAAACTTTTTAAGAGAGGGGGCAAGAAGAAGGGGAGGAAGAGAGAATATTGAGTAGGCTCTGAGTCCAGCATAGAGCCTGACTCAGAGCTCAATCTCAGAACACTGAGGTCATGACCTGGGCCGAAATCAAGAGTCAGAGGCTTAACCAGCTGTGCCACCCAGGTGCCCAGGAAGAAAGCTATTTTTGAAGGGAACATCAAGATCTTATTTTTTTCTGTCATCTCTCTAAAATTTTATTTTTGTTTTCTCTCTCTCCTTCTCAACTTACTACCAGTCCATCAGCTTTACTTTGAAGTTTATCTAGCAGTGGGAAATGATTTTCTTTTCTTTTTTTTTTTTTAAGTTTTCATTTATTTATTCCACAGACAGATCACACGCAGGCAGAGAGAGGCAGGCGGGGTGGGAAGCAGGCTCTCCGCTGAGCAGAGAGCCCAATGTAGGGCTCATCCCAGGACCCTGGGATCATGACCTGAGCCGAAGGCAGAGGCTTTAACACACTGAGCCACCCCGGCGCCCCGGGAAATGATTTTCTTAAGACATTATCTTGTGATAGTATCATGAGCTGCTGACATTATTTCTAATTAAACACACAGTAAATGGTTTAATTTCCTTCTTGAACCGCTTGTGTACTGTATGTCAGACATGTTCTTTTTGATCATCCCATGGGGCTAATATCACATTATAGGAATTTCATTAAAAGGAAAAGAGTTTGGGAGCAAGCAGACTTCAAAATGCCTTGAAAAGAGCAAAGTTTGAGGTAGAGTTTACTTTCAGGTAGGCCCAGGTGGCTGCCATTTTCTAGAACGTTGTATACCACACACCGGTTGGACACTTAGCATATAGTTTTATTTCAGTTTTACCTCAGTTCCTTGGAGCCAAGTGTATCATCCTTATTTCGTTGAAGAATCAGCTGAACCCAGAAATTTGTGGTAATATCGTCAAGGTGACCCAATAAGCCATGGGTATGTCCTTCTTCGATTCCCGGTCCAGAGCTTTCTACCTCATCATCCTATACTGCCCCCCTAAGTACAAATATAAACACTCTTGAAGGAGTGACACTTTCTGTCTTTCCTTACAATGACTTTTAAAATGTCTGATCTTCCTGTTCCCCATTATCCAAGTTTTACCTCAGTGAAAAGAATTGATCTGAATAAAAATATTTCATCAAGTAGAGTTCATCTTTAGGTGTTCCCAAATGAATGAGTGGATGGGAATTTTTAGAAAATTTAAGTTATTTTTTAGTCTTTCATGATGGAGACCAACTTTCTCCTCATTCCAGCCACTATTCTCATGTTGCTCATGATCTTAATGACAGTTTTAGACAGGTTAATGGTAGGAGCTGTAATTCCTTTCTGTTAATATACAGTCATTTCTACTTAATGTTTATAATATATAAGGGGCTATACTAAGTGCCTTATATGCATTAAATGAAAAGAACTTCATAAGAACTGAGAGAGAAAAATTGATATTAAACCAGATTTCATAGAGGTGCTAGCCTAGTTCAGTCAGTAGAGCATGCTACTCTTAGTCCTTGGGGTTATAAGTTCAAACCTCATGTGGAGTGTAAAGATTACTTAAAAATAAATCTTAACTGAATGGATGAAGAAGATGTGATACACACACACACACACACACACACACACACACACACACATACATATACAATGGAATACTATGCAGCCATCAAAAACCCCAAATCTTACCATTTGCAATGATGTGGATGGAACTAGAGGGTATTAGGCTGAGCAAAATAAGTCAATCAGAGAAAGACAATTATCATATGATCTCCCTGATGTGAGGAATTTGAGAGGCAGGAAGGGGGGTGGGTGGTCATAGGGGAAGGGAGGGATAATGAAATAAGATAGGATCAGGAGGGAGACAAACCATAACAGACTCTAAATCTCAGGAAACAAACTGAGGGTTGCTGGAGGGGAGAGGGTTGGTTGGGGTAGTTGGGTGATGGACATTGGGGAGGGTATGTGCTATGGTAAGTGGTGTGAAATGTATAAGACTGATGATTCACAGACCTGTACCCCTGGGGCAAATAATACATTATACGTTAATTTAAAAAAAAGAAAGAAAGAAAATGCTTTTGCAAAAAATAAAAATAAAAAAAGTAAAATCTTAACAAAATCTAAATAGATGAGAAAAATGAGGTCCTGAGGAACTATTTACTTATTCAAGGTACATAAAAGACACAAGTTACAGGGGTGATATTTGATACCAGATCTACCTGGCCCTTAAATATGTGCATTTTCTTTTATGCTCCTCATAATGACTAATATTTAGGTTCACTCACCCTGTGAATTAGTGTGTTGAGATGGGCTGATAATTACAATAATACTTTGACATTTAGAGTTATAATAATATATATATTACATATAACATATAATGTATAATATAAACTGAGCAAATATTCATTAAGTGGCTACTATGTGTCAGGCATTATCATAGGCAGTGGATCCAAAGCAAAAGCAGACACAAACTTGGTTCCTGTCCTCCTGGTCTTTATAGTCTATTGGGAAGGCATAGATTAAATCAGATAATTAATGACAGTCGTGATACATGCTATGAAGTAATGCAGGGTGCCAGAAGAGCTTCTGACTTAGAAATTTGACCTAGTTTCTGGGTCAAGAAAGGCTATCATGGGGGAAATTAATCATAAGTTTAACTAAAAGTGGTTATTAGCTCATGTTCCTTTTGATCTTCTGATAGGGTTGATGTCATTTTATAGGAATTTAACAAGATGGTGGTTTGGAAGGGTGGTGGCCAAGCAGAGAATGGTGTTCTAGCCTCTGTGTGGGTTCAGATGCAGGAAGGACTTTGCAAGTTGGAGTGCAGGGGGCAGGAGGCTGACTATGGAACAGGGTCAGAACCCACAGAGCATGGGGTGCCTGTGAGGCAATTTCATCTGTTTCTAATGGGTGCTGAGAATCCATTGAAAGGATTAATTTGTATACAATCTGTTGTTCAAGTTGACTAAGCTTTCCTTTTCAACTTCAGTATATGGGCTCCAGACACTGGGTAAGTAACCATGTAGTGGCTTTATGAGGTGAAAATCATTCTGTGTGTTTCAGTAACAAGATCTGTAGCTTTACTCATTTCTCACGTAGTGTTTAACGACTCTGAAGCAGCTTATTGATGCTATCAGGAAACTGATACATTTCTAAAAAGAAATGCATTATCCATTCTATAAAATTAAATGTTGCATTGCAAAGCAATGTACTAAATATCTTTTTAGTCAATTTTTGTAAACTAAATGTTATAAAATTATATTGAAGCAAAAGGGCGCATAATCCATGGGGAATGTATTTCTTAAAAAAGTTTGTTTAGTTGCCCTGTATTGATAGGCAGATTTTAATTACCTTTGTACAAATGTATATTTTCCATGCATGGGAAAAGATATACATTCTTTTACCTATATTGTCATTCAGGCTTGCATGTATTTATTTGGGGCTTTGAGGATAAATGCATTTTAGAAATTACTCTCTTTTGATTAAAAAAAAAAGTAGTGTAAAATCAAATACATTTTTAAAACCTTCTTTTACACAAATATTAACACGCCCTTGTATAGTCTGGATTCTGTTTTAAGAACCTCTAAAATGGATCATGGCTATAAATGCCTACATTAATTTTCAATGCAAAAATTGGAGCTATCCCTAAAGCATTCTGAACACATCCTGTATAATGTATAGTCCTACAATTTTGGATAATAAGAGGCTGAGAAACCTCTTATACCTAAAACAGACAACAACACAACAACAATAACAACAACAAAACAAAACTCACAGCATTTGCTGAGCACCTTCTATGTGCTAGACACTTAGCATATCGTCTCATTGAATCATCATGGACCAGGAGGATAAATACCATTGTTACTCTATTTTATGGATGAATAAGGCACAGAAAGGTTTGATAAGTTGTTCTGTCCCCACAGCTAGTAAGAGTTTGAGCTTGGCTGGGAACCCAAGAGTTTGGCAGGCTGAGTGGAGAGTCCATGTTCTTCAGCTTGCAGCTGGCAGGGATGATTCCAATGTGGGACGGTTCTTTTAGAAAAGATGTTTTATATGATCTTTTTTTCTGTCTCTCCTTTTGGAATGGCTGCTTTGTACAGCTTGATGTTAATACCTATCCCCTCAAGTAAACTAACTCCTCCAGAAAAAAGTAATAGAATAATAGCACAGATGATGACAAAGTAGCAGGTCCCACTACTCAAACCTGATTATATGCCAGACCCTAGGCTCAGTACTTTACATTTTCCAACTTCCTTCTCAACTCTAGAAGGAGGTTTAAATGTTCCCTTTTCACATATTAGGACTCAGAAGCTCAGAGGATTGAAGTAAACTGTCCTCAGAGTGGCGAAGGTGAGAATGTTGATGATGTCTAAGCAACATACAAGTCCATGTCCTTAACACAGTACACAAAATTGTCTCAACTCTACACATGTTTGCATGCAGTGCAAGTATGGATAGGTGTGAAAGGCAGGGATCTGGGAGAAAAATAATTTATAGTTTATCAAAATATGAGGTCTGACACTGCAATTTTTATAAGATTTTAATTTATTTTTTATATTTTGAGATGCCATTTTTAATTTATAAAACTGGGACAGATTTTTTTTTTTAACTCATTTTTTTTTAAACTCATAGAGTGAACAAGAATTCCACCAGGTTGGCAGTCTAAGCCACTGCTGGTAACAGTGTTCATCCACAGGTTCTTTTTTTTTTAAATTAACATATAATGTATTATTTGTTTCAGGGATACAGGTCTGTGAATCATTAGTCTTACACAATTTATAGCATTCACCATAGCACATACCCTCTTCATTATCCATTACCCAGCCACCCCCATCCACTCCAGCAACCCTCAGTCTGTTTCCTGAAATTAAGACTGTCTTATGATTTGTCTCCCTCTCTGGTTTCATCTTGTTTCATTTTTCCCCTCCCTTCCCCTATGATCCTCTGGCTTGTTTCTCAAATTCCTCATTGATCTGTGAGATCATATGACAATTGTCTTTTTCAGATTGACTTATTTTGCTCAGCATAATACCCTCTAGTTCCATCCACGTCATTGCAAATGGCAAGATTTCATTTTTAATGGCTGCATAGTATTCCATTGTGTGTGTGTGCATGTGTGTGTGTGTACACCACATCTTCTTTTTTATTTTTATTTGAGAGAGAGAGCTAGAGCAGAGTGGGAGGGGTAGAGTGGGAGGGAGAGAATCTCAAGCAGACTCCATGCTGAGCGCAGAGCCTAATGTGGTGCTTGATTTCACAACACTGAGATCATGACCTGAGCTGAAACCACGAGTCAAATGCTTAACCGAATGAGCCATCCAGGCACCCTTGGCACTGTAGTGTTTTTAAGACCCAAATACCACTGCATTTAAGTAAGCCTTACCTCTTACCTCTCTGGGGAAGTGAAGATCAGAGGATGTCCTTCCTCCTCAGAAGTAGCCCTCTTTGTTAGGAGTTCTACCCCCCACCTTCCCCTTATTTATGATGAATGAACCTGTAACCATTCATGTCTCTGTATCCATTTGATTTTTTATATAGTTAGGTTGTCAGCCAGTTTTCAGGACTTTGCTAGTTTCTTCAGTTACCTTTTTAATGTTCAGATTCTTAAAAATCTTCTCCAACTGGTAATGGAGCCTGACAACCTGACCATCTGTGCCCAAGCTCTTACCATGAAACAGGCCCAGTGTCAGCTGTCACTCTTGATTTGCAGAAATGAATGAGGAGTGATACCTTCTTCTAAGAATCAGTCAAATGCAGGGAAAAAAAAACCCAGAGTATATGTGACCCATTGAATCTCCTATCGGGAAGATGACCTTAGATCCTCTCCAATAAGAGTCTTGTTTTCTGTGCTTGCTTTGGCAGCACCTATACTAAAGACTCTTGTTTTCATGTCTTTAGACTTTTGACTTTTGACTATTTTCAAGCCATTCCAAAGAACACAAATGTGAGATCATTCTTATTTTTCTGATACACTGATTTGGATCTTTTGCACTTGAGAATCAAGCCATTCAACACTCTGGAACAGTTATTCATTTAATCCTTCAGTAAACATTTATGGAAGTTTTCTCATAGTGGCTCCAGGGTTCTTTTTTCCAGGTTCAGATCCATCCTGTTACTAACCCTGCAACCAGGGATATGTCTCTTGGCTTTGTCAGGTTTAGTTCCCCATCTGTGAAGCGTGGATAGTAATAGAATTGATGGCAGACCATTGTGGTGAGATAATATAAATGAAGCACTTTAGGACTATATCTGAGGCACAGTGAGGGCTCAGTACATGTTAGCTGTCACTATCAATAGGAGCATTTTCTAGTTACTCCACAGGGTGCTGGAATAAAATGATGGGCAGACCCAGATGTGGTCCCTCCTCTCAAGAAGCCCGTGTTTGAGAAGCTGAAAGAAGAATCAGCATGACAAGAGCACAGAAAATGGGGGAGGTGAGGGTAGATGAAAACAGAGACGGGGATAAGGACTTTATGCATGTAAAATTTAGCCGCATCCTTTTTTTGATATGATTATCTGTTTTGTGTGTGTTGAGTTTGAGAAGTTCTTTATAGATCCTGGATATCAACCTTTTGTCTGTACTGTCATTTGCAAATATCTTCTCCCATTCCGTGGGTTGCCTCTTTGTTTTGTTGACTGTCTCCTTTGCTGTGCAGAAGCTTTTGATCTTGATGAAGTCCCAAAAGTTCATTTTT
>PISX010020427.1:0-35854 GCA_004024625.1 Mellivora capensis | reverse complement strand
TTTTTTTTTTTTTTTTTTTTTTTTTTTTTTTTTTTTTTTTTTTTTTTTTTTTTTTTTTTTTTAAAGATTTTATTTATTTATTTGAGAGAGAGGCAGTGAGAGAGCATGAGCGAGGAGAAGGTCAGAGGGAGAAGCAGACTCCCCGTGGAGCTGGGAGCCCGATGCGGGACTCGATCCCGGGTCTCCGGGACCATGACCTGAGCCGAAGGCAGTCGTCCAACCAACTGAGCCACCCAGGCGTCCCTGCTCTTTTGTTTCTTAATGAACACATATGAGAGAAATCATTTGGTGTTTGTCTTGCTCTGACTGACTTATTTCACTTAGTATTATACCCTCCTGATTCGTCTGTGTTGTTGCCAAGATTTCATTCTTTTTTATATTCTCAAACTTGCTAAGTACCCATGATCCAGAGCCTCCCAGTCTCTCCCCCAGCCCAGAGGGCCCTTTAAACACAGACAGCACAGTTTATACCACTCATCTGGCTCGCACAGATGGCCTGGGACTGACTGGCTGCTTTCACAGGGAGCTTTGCCCGAGTTTCCTCCTTACTTGGGTTATTTGTCCATATACATGGAAGGCAAAGTCAGCTGTCTCTGTATCCTACAGCTAGGGTAGCCTGCAACCCTGTTTTCTGCTAAGGTTTTGCTCCTTTGTACTTCGTGGGAATTCATGGTATTTAGAATAAATAATATTACTACCAGTGTATATGTTTTGCTACAGGGCAGGCAGGTGCAATGCAATTTACTTTTACTATGTTATCACTAATCCTTGAAATTCCTTGAGCTCTTCTCTCCATTTTTACAAAGAATGATAGTATTAGTGACTTGCACTTACATAAGCTACCTTATTTACTTGTGTACTTACTCTGTGCTCTTTTTAATTATTTTATATGTATTACTCATTTAATTTCATAATAATATATGAGATAGCTACTCCATCATCACCATCTTATAGATGAGGAGACTGAGGCACAGAGAAGTTAAATTATTTGCCCAAGAAGATACTGCAAGTAAGAGGCAGAGTCAATTTCATAAGTAAGTGAGAAAAATTATAAAATCCTGGAATTTATACTTAAGCAGCCGCCACTATGTGTCAAATACTGTACCCTTTATATACATTATCTCATTTATTTATCCCATTAAATGAGACAATGCCCACTAATACAGAATTGAGGTTGAAATATTTAGCAGTGTTATCTCTGCTTTTAACCATTAACATGCTCTTTCACCAGAAAACTTTTTAGAAACAAATGGCTAAAGTGTAGAATGCTGTTTCTTGAAATTCTGTTCTTTGGGAAATTTTTAAGCCTATCTCAGAGTGGCATTTAATTTATTCACTGATTTCTTTTTTTGGTAAGACTTTAATAATAAAAGCCAATACTTTGATTGTCAAGCTTAAATTATATGAGTTACATAACTAGTTACTCCTTTTATTTTAAAAGTTGGATCTCATCATTTGTTCCTTTCATTTTAAAAAGTTTGCTCCATCATTTACTTTGTATGGTACCTCCTGGTCAGCAGCAGTCAGTTTTCTTTTATATACTTTTACATATCTCCATAGTCATTGTTTTAGGGTTTTTTTTTTTTCTTTATCTTATCTAGGCAGTTTGCTTGCGAAAGTAACATGTCTCATCTAAATCTGTAACTTCAGTAGAATGGTAGTGTCTCCCCTTCACTCCACCTCACCCATTTCACGCCCCTTTTCCTCATGTCCTGTGGGGTGAGAATTGCAAAAGCTTTGTTCATTGTACTTGATGGAAAACTAGCTTCTGATCACATATGATTAATATTCTACAGTTTTTTATTTAAGAACACTCAAACTTTTCTTCCCCAAATGCTAGTATAGGAAAGCACCTTGGAGATAGATCTCATCCCCCATAACAGACCAAGTGGCTAGGCTAACAGTATTTACCAAAAAAAAAAAAAAAAAGTGATATAAGCACTGAATACAGGTTTAAGCAAAAATTGTGAAATGAGTAATTGGGCCAATGGACATAGGAGTTGAGAAGCCTGGTGTATGTGTATATTTGGGAACTGAATTACAAAGCTAAATCTTCATTTTCCACATTAGGAAATCCATAGAAATAATGTGTGAAATTGGAAAAATCAAGAAATAACCCCATAATCACTTTGTGTAGGAATGTGGAGAAAAAGCCCAGTGTTGATAGTGGTTACTAAAAAGAATAGAATAAGAGTAGGAAGGCATGAGGTAGGGAAGTTGCTGGTTTCCGTGGTAAGTTTTGTAGTACTCTTTTGGCTCTTAAACTGTGTACATGTTTTTGTTTTTATAATTTTATTTAAAATTTTCAATATAGGATATGTCACGTTAAAATATTTCCTGGACAAATAACTAGTAAGATTTTTTAAAATCATTTTTTTGTATGTACTGTTCAGGTTTTTATGCTGGAAGGAATGTTGACCTTTAAGGAAAAATTAATAATGATTGTATAATGTTTTATACATAATATAACCAAGAATCTTTTTCTTCAGGTGTTCTTAAGTTATATGTTAGGATTATCTACACTCAGGTTTTAATTAATGCCAGCACCAGAGATGCCTCTCTCATGTTTCTATATAGCCCAGACCTGCTCTCTGAGCCTTAGACCCATTGATCTCTACTCGTTCTGTGATAATCTCTTTGGGTATTTTAAAGGTGCCTGAGACTTAACATGTTCAACACCAAACCTGTAATCTACCCTTTGTTTTCTTGGTCCTCTTCTATCATTCATAGATCAGAAACTGATCTTGACACCTACTTCTTCACCCCAATGTTTAATTCATCAACAAGTTCTATTAATTTTATTTCCTAAATATCCCTTCAGTTTTTCCTTCTCAGCCTCCACTGCTGTTTCTGCAGGGATAAGCTATTAGCATTTCCTGGCTAGCCTCCAGCAGTGGTTTGCCAGTGGGGCTTCTATATTTTGCCCTTTTGTCTATACTATAGCCATTCTTCATACATACATGATTTCTTGATCAGGTCTCCCTCCCTGTCTCTGAGCTTAAATCTTCAGTGGCTTCCCATTACTCTAAAGATAAGACTTCCGAATGTTAATGGCCTCTAAGGCACATCAGGACTTGGGCCCCACATTTTTCTTGCTCTCCGCTCTCTACAGTTTTTCCTCATGTATATTCCTCCTTTCCAGTCTCTTTCTGAATATGAAGGAGGTGGAACAAATATGGTAGCAACAAGCTAGACTGATAACAGGAGGCAGGTAGAAGGTAAAATAGTGCACCAGTTCAAGTAACTATCTGAATTATAAACCTGTGTCTGTGTGCCTCTAATCCAGGAATTTCTTTGACCTGGAGAGCAAGGGCACAGACTACTACTTGTATCTTCAGCACAGTATCTGCTGCATTCTGGGCACTTCTTAAGTGTATGGGTTGTAGATAATTAGAGAATGATTGTCTGGCTTTAAACACTCTTTGTATCTCATTGCCTCATAAATGCCCAAATTTTGATCAGATCTGTAAGTCCTGTTGCTTTTCTCTTTGTTTTTGTTTTTGTTTTTTTAATTGGGGACCATGGTCTCTTCTTGTGGGTACAGTTAAAAAGGTAGCCATGCTGCCTACTCTTAGAGTCCTGGAAAAAATCACCGTGACAAGTGATGGTGAATGTGAAGACTTGCTAACTATCATGGCTTGAGGTGTCGGTGAGCCCTGTTCTCATACTTGGCTCTCTACACTTGGCTCGTGATAATAATTGAGGGGTCAGAAATAAATTGTTGACATATTCTTTAAGAAAGGAAAGAATAAGGCACATTTTATAAGGCTTTCCAGTATATTTACCGTTAGATTCTGTAGTATTGTATATTTTCTGTTACAACTTAGAATCCTTAAGAAATTATTCCTCCTAGATCATTTGAGGTGGTGACAGTTTGGTGCCAAATCTTTGCACCTGATGCTAGAAACATTTCTAGAAAGTATGGTTTCTTTATTTTCTCAAAAGAGCAGTCATGTTGCATCTTAACCATGGAAAATATATTTCCATTTATTATTAGAAATAATTTTCCAGATTAAGTTATATTGCATGGCTTTCCTTTTAAAATTAAATACCACCTGTTGTTTATTTCAGTAATGAATTTAGTTGTAAAATTTATTTACTCACCACAAAGGCTACATTGAAAACAGTTATCTTGCCTTGTCCTTAAAGTTTACTCTTGCTGGATATAGAATGTGGGTTGGTGTTTTTTCTTTCAGCACTTATATGATGTCATTTGGCTGTCTCCTGGTCTCCAAGTTTCTGATGACAAGTCGACATCACTGGAATTATTCTTCCCCTCTGTCATTTCTTTTGCCGCTTTCAACATTTTTCCTTGATTTTCAGCAGTTGGACAGTTATGCCTTTGTGTGGTTTCCCTGGGCTTTTCCTGTTTAAGGTTTGAGTCTAACCTGTTGGGGCTTTGATATTCTTGAATAGGATCTTCTTTTTGTTTGTTTTTGTGTTGTTGTTGTTGATTCAAACAGGCTCTGGTCGGTTTTATAAAACATTTTGCATGATTTACTTTTCACCAGTGTGTTCTAACATGCTTCGTGATATCAGAATCACCTGGATCAGTGGTAACCAGTCGATACTTGGCAAAATTTTCCAAATGCTAGGCCCAATAAGTACTATTTCCACTGTAGTGACAGACACTGTTTTTGGCCTGTGTGGCATAATACTGATTCGGATTTCCTCAAAGCTGGGCAGTTGTTGGAGAGGTTGACCAGTTTTGCTTGGCCTTGTCTGATCATCTTTACAGTCTGCTCCTGTCCCCGCAAGCACTTTCCACTTTTCATGAGGAGTTAGAGCCTAGAGTTGATCTGGAGCCTAGAATTGATTGACTCCAGCAACTTTTTTTGTTGTCTTTGTAGCCACCATCTTCTGCCTTATGTGTGGGATGACCCCCCAACCGAAAGCAGCCACCAGGGTGTCTGGGGAGGTGATTAAGATCTTCCTGATCTGTAAGTTTATATCTTTTACTAACTTGGGGAAATTTTTAGCCAGTATTTCTTCAAATATTTCTTTTCTATTCCATTATCTCTCCCCTATCTTTCTGGATGTCCAGTTACAGGAAACTTACACTTTGTGATGTTTTCCCATAGGTCCCTGAGATTCTTTTCCTCCCCTCACCCACCCTACCGCCAGTCTTTTTTTTTTTTTTTTCACCAGGCTTCAGTTTGGAACAATTTCTTTTGCTTTGTCTTGAAGTTCACTGACTCTTCTGTCATTTCCGGTATGTGGTTAAATCCAGCCAGTGAATTTTTTATCTCAGACATTTTATTTTTCACTTGTTGAATTTGAGTTTGGTTCTCTCTCTTTTTTTAAAAATACAGTTTCTGGTTTGGGGTTTGTTTTTGGGTTTTGTTTTTTTTTTTTTTTTTTTTTTTTTTTTTTTTTTTTTTTTTTTTTTTTTTTTTTTTTTTTTTTTTTTTTTTTTTTTTTTTTTTTTTTTTTTTTTTTTTTTTTTTTTTTTTCTTTAACTGAGATCCAAGCATATTTGCCCTCATATCTTTAAGCATAGTTAAAGCAGCTGCTTTAGAATCCTTATGTGCTAATAATTCTAGTGTCTGGGTTGTCTTGGGCTTGGTCTCCCTTGGTTGCCTACTTTCTTAAGTATGGGTCAGTTTTTCCTGTTCTTTATGTGTTTTTATGAAAATGACGTATAAAGACACTAGATTCTATTGTATTCATCCAGTTGTGAGTATTGATGTTTGGTTGGTTTCCTTGCTTGCTTGCTTACATTAGTAGGCAGTTAGCTTTGCTGAACTCCCAACCACAGACTCTGAAATCTCAGTTATTTTAGCTTTGGACGGGCTGCTTGGAATCCCACATGTGTGTAGTTTGTGGATCAGAGATGTGTGCAGAATTTATACACGGGATTGGGTGCTCCTCTCTTTCTGTGATTTACTTACTAGGTTTTCAGCTGTTGTGGTTATGCCAAAGTCTATCCTTTGGTTCATTAAACAAGTAGGCCTATAGGTTTTCTGTCTAGGTTTCAGCTACCCAAACCAGCTGGGACCTGTTCTCTGGCTCAATTCCTTTTAAAAAAGGGAAAATAACCCCATGCTGTTACCTTCTAAATACTGACTCCCTTCTCCCTACCATCCCTCTATTGCTATTGATGCTTTCTGCCTTCAAGTAGCTGTTTTTATACTTTGTTTAGTGTTTATAGTTGTTTTTGAAAGAGTTGATCTAGTAGGAGCTACTCGGCCATTACAGGAAGTAGAATCACTAAAATACAGTTATACATTTGAACAATTTTCTTGTTTGTGCACTTGATGATTTTTATAAGAAAAGCAGGTGTGATAAGAGTTTTTCAAAGAATCTTGGAAGTGTATATTTTAATAATGGAATCAGTCAGAAGTTATATTCATGATTCATCCTCCTTTAATAAAGGTGGTCTAACTCAATTAGACTAAAAATTTATTTATTTGCCTCTCCCTCAAATTGTGTAAAAATTTCCAAATCTAGATCATTTTAAATGTGTTTTAGAAGTAAAATAACACGAAGAAACTAAAAATAATACGAAAGAAAGTAAAACCTTCCTTTCATCCAACAAATGTTGCATTTGATCTGCATCCTGAGGATGTAACAGTGAACTTCAAATTTCTTGATCCTGTGGAGTTAACGTTGTGGGAACAGATAGGTAATGAATGAATACATATCAGGTATTGACAAATGCTATGAAGAAAAGTGGGTGTGAGGATGTGATGGGACGGGGGGAGACAGTTGTGGCATTATTTTGGAGAGGTGGGTCAAAGAAACTGTTTCTGAGAAAGTGACATTTGATAAGAGATGGTAATGAAGTAGGAGAGGGACCATGCTAGTGTCTGAGGGTAAAATGTTCCAGGTAGAAGGCGCAGCAAGTACAAAAACCCTGAGGGAAAAAGGAATGGCTTTTTTGAGAACTAACCAGAATTGAGGGAACCAGGAGATTGATAGAAGTGGTGGGAGTTAGCCGGGGGCCTTGTGTTGGAGGATCTCAAGCAAGGGATTTTGCCCTGATTTACTTTTCACAGAGATCACTTCGCTCAGTAGAGTGAGAGGCAGGGGTAGAGCAGAAAGTGAAGGCAGGGAGGAAACCAGTTAAGGGACCTTTGCTGCGGCGGTCTAGGCGGTCTAGGTGACTTATAGGGGTGGCTCAGACGAGAGCAGTAACAGGTCAGGGAAAGTGGTCCTATTTGAAATACTGTTTACAGATAAAACCAACAAGACTTGATGCTGGATTAGATATGGGATGTGAAAGAAGGATCACCTGGATATATGATGGTACCATTTACTGGTTTGAAAAAGACTGTGGAAGGATTGGTTGGATGGGGGGAGTTAAGAGTTTAATTTTGGGCATACTCAGTTTAAAGTGAGTTTTAGATGTCCAGTAGGAGACATGAGGCAAGTAACTAACTGGGTATATTAGTGTGGAACTCAAGGGAGAGCAAAAATAAATAAATGTATTTATTTATTATTTATTAAATCAGAAATAAATTTGCAAAGCCTCTGTGTAAAGCAGTATATTTGGATGAGATTACCCTGCAGAGGAATATCAGTATCATTGAAAAGAAACCCTAGATCTGAATTCCATTGTCCGCCAACATTAGATGTCCAGAAAAGGAAGAAGATCTGACAAAACTGAGAAAGAGCTGCCAGTGGGTAGGAGAAATAACAGAAGAGTATAAATCTCGGAAGCCAAGTGAAGCCCTTGTTTAAAGAGGGATTGGTTGACTGTGTCCTAAGCTGGATGAGGACTGAGGACTTCTCATTAGGTCTGACAGCCTGAAGTTCCCCCCAGCTTTGATAAGTATAGTTTCGGCATCGAAAAACTGGGAAAGCCTGTTTGGGGTAGGTTTCAAAGAGATTAGAAGGGAGAAAAGGAAGATACACGTATAAACAACCCTTTCAAGTAGTTTTCGCCCAGAAGAAGGAAGGAGCAGAGAGATGAGCCGGTAGCTGAAGGGAAGTCCAGGATGGCCTTTTCAAGTTGAGCAGTACTGTTAATCATGCCTTAATTTACTTTTAAGTATCATTTACTAATTTTCAGTATTTCTCTTTTCTTCTATAACCCATTATAGCTTTTACCTATGAAAAGTCACATAGACAAAAGAATTAAGGAATTTAATTAAATAATAAAAAGCTGAAAGGCTTTTTTACTATGTAGATCTAAATGAGCTTATATTCTATTGAGGACTCAGGAGTTCTTCCATAACTAAATTTAATAAAAAATACTTTAATATCTACTGTTCCACTGAATACTGAACACCTATACAGTGCTAGCTATGCAAAAAGGGACAAAAGAGACCTGATTCCTATATTCGTGGGTCTGTATTTTTTTTTAGCTTATGTTAACAAAATTAAAAGAGAAATACTACAGATAAGAAATCTGTTTTAGAGAGATGGTCTTGTTTGTTAAGTTTATCATAAACTGAAATGTTTAAGAAAATAGCATGATATTTAAATATTTTAATATGTTATTTAGGTTAAATATACTTACATACTATTTATATCCCAAAGAGTTTCTCAAGATCAAACATGGTTTGTATTAAGAATAAAAACAAGGTAGGTAGGTCTCAGCTTTGGCCACACATGAGAATTACTTGGGGAAGTTTTAAAAATCCATATGCCCAAGCTACTCCCCAGCCAGTTAAATCAGGACCTTTGGAGTTGAGGTTCAAGCATTAGTATTTTTTAAATACTAATTTTATTAGAAACGGAGTAAAATGCTACTAACTCATTGCACATTTAAGGATTAGGTATATCTGAAAATTAAGATATCGAACATATTGGGTTATAGATCATTTTTAGACAAAGCGTGCAAAGTCATTTGTAGAACCAGACTTTATCAGGGTCCAAACTTTAGAAATAATAGGTAGCGTAAATAAGATTACGCACCTCAGGCTGTCCTCAGATTATTAAGAAAAATGTTAGGGAAGTTATTCATTTTCCCCTTTTAGAAAAATGAGGGAAGACATCCTTGACAATAGTTTCTTAAAAGCTTTTGGAACAGACACCATAAAGCATACAAATAGATAGGAATTAGTCTAAAAGTTTGCGAGCAAGAGTTATAAATTGAAAAGACAGTACAACTATATGGAAAGCATTATAGGACTTAATAATATTTTGATAACTTATGTTAAATGTTCGGTACTAAAGCACGTACCCTATGTATCAAAATTTTAAATCCACAACAATATTCATTCTCTAATCAGTTGTCATTAAAATTTTTTTTCTTTCTTTCACAGAAAATGCTTGGACAGAAGAGATGAGTACTATTTCCACTAAGGCCTAGAATTGCCTACTGTACAAATAGTCCTGATCAGGCAATATACGAATGGCCCAAGGAAGCCACCAAATTGATTTTCAGGTTTTAAATGACCTGCGACAAAAATTCCCTGAAGTACCTGAAGTTGTTGTATCCAGGTGCATGTTACAGGTCAGTGTGCATTGATTTCTGAACTCATTCATACAAACCTGGGTGGTTGTTTTTTCACGTTGGAAGAAAGCTCTTACCTCTTGTTGGCATTAGTGTGCTGTGATGAAAAGAAATGAACTTTGGTGTCTGATCGTCAGGTGGCCTTTAATAGGTGTTTCAGCTCTGGCATACAGATGATACCTACCTTGTAAAGTAGGCGTGAGGACTAAACGGGAGCCTGGTAGAAAGTGTTGGTATGTGGTCCGTACTTACTGTGAGCTTGCTTCACTCCCCCCCACCCCTCGCCTGTTTTGGCAAAATGTTTTTAATTCCACATCTCCACATAAAAGTGAGAAAGTCATTAAATAAGGAGTCAGGAAACATGGGTTCTAATCCCAGATGAGCACCCCAAGCCGATCTTGTAAGTAATATGCCTTCTTTATCCTCTAGTTTGCTTGTCTGTAAAGCAAAGGAATTTGACTTCCACAATGCCTCAGGTCAAAAATATATAAAAACAAAACATTTTTATATATTTTTAATTTGAATTGTAGGTTTTCCAATCAATATCACTAACCATCTAATTAATTTTTACATTAAAGTTTGAAATTGCATGAAATTTTTAAAGGCTCAACATATGTATTTGATACCAAGTGACTACATTTTGTTCATACCCTCATCAGCTTTTATCTGTACATTTAATTACTTGCCTTTAGTCTGATCCGGTTTTGGTCTCTCCAGTCCATCCACCTCACTTCTGACAAAGTGTCTTTCTAAATGCAGGTTTTTGTCATGCTTAAAAACCTCATGATTGTTTTCCATACCCTTCAGAATAAAGTTCATATGTCGTGACTAGGGCGTACTAGGTCTGTGATCTGGAATCCTACCTTTTTCTGCAGCCTGCTCTCTTGCCTCGTCCTCCCTCTTCACACCCTATGCTGCAGACGTCTTCAACTGATTGGAATTCTCTGAACATGCCTGGCTTTTTCTATAGTATAGTGTTTAAAAACATTTGTTTTGAGTTAATAATACTGTATTGTATCCTTGAAATTCACAAAAAGTAGATCTTAAGTGTTCTCACCACCACTGAAAAAAACACTTGGGGGCAGGGGAAGACTGTGAAGTGGTGGATGCTTTGAGTAACTTGATTGTGGTGATCATTTCACAATGTATAAATATATTAAGTCATAATATTGTATTTACTTGTAAAAAAAAATCACATTGTACAGCCTAAATACATACCATTTTTATTTCTCAATCATACCTTAGTAAAACTGGGGAGAAATAAATAAGTAAAAATAAAATTTAAAAGTAAATAGTAAATAAATAGTGTATGTTTTGGTGATAAGCAGACTTGTGTTCAAGTTTTAACAGTTACTAACAGTAATTTAATTAGCCTCTCTACCCTCATTTTCCTCACCTGTGTAGTGGGAATAAAAAACTCTACAGTGAATTAAATATGATGATGCAGGCAAAACAACTGGTAGGATACCTGATTCATGAGTGCTCAATAAATGTTAGCAGCCATTACTACTAATAATAATAGTAGTAGAAGACCTATAATAAATATTTGGTGAATGAATCAGTAGTTCACATTAGTTGATATAGTATGTAAAAGAAAAAAATGAAAAGTTGGGGGAAAAAGAAGTAGTAAGAGTAGAGTCAGAAGTTAAAGTATGCAGAGGAGCAGAGATGGTGCGGGAGGAGGGTCGAGGGAAGAGGTGTTACCCCGTAGAACCCAGGTACCTCTTTCTAACTTTTCTAACTTTTAATGTTATAATAAAATAACATTATACCGAGAGAGTTCAATGAGTCATTGAAAAGTAGAAAAATAATATAGGTTCTTCAATAAAATGTTACAAGACTTAATACAAAAGAACTGTCCAGAACACTTTCCAGTAGTACAGCTGTAGAGATTTTGAAGAACCTTAACTAGGAGCATTTTGTAGAATTATTGAAAATATTTTCAAAAAAATAAAGAATGCTGCAGTATGCTTTCCAGGGTGTATTAAAACAGAATGCAGGATAGTATGTATAAAGGAGGATGGGGGTGTGCCTGGGTGGCTCAGTCAGTTAAGGGTCTACGTTCGCCTCAGGTCCTGATCTCAGGGTCCTGGGATCAAGCCCCACAAGGGGCTCCCTGTTCAGTGAGGAGTCTGCTTCTCCCTCTCCCTCTGCGCAGCCCCTCACGTATGCACACGCACACAGGCTCACTCTTTCTCTCTCTTTCAAATAAAATCTTTTAAAAATAAAAATAAATGAGGATAGGGGAATATATAGACACATGTATATTTGCCCTTGTTTCCATAAAGAAATACCGGAAGGATTAAAAACAAAATTAATAAAAGTCACCCATAGTGAGCAAGAGGGAACAGGCCAGATGGGGATGGAGGTAGAAGTGAGACATCTCAACATATATCTTTCTCTATTGTTTTGATCTGTATAAATGAATTACCTGTTTTTTTTTTTAATGTAATAAATGAGCATGTATTCATTTTACCAAAAAAAAGAAAAGAAATGATTTTGAATTTCTTTTGGTCACTTGGTAATAACACCTTTACCTTGTTTAGCTGGTTTTACAAGGACAAACTTCCCTAGGGCATGCTTCCCAGCATCTAGTGATAACCAAAATGAAATCTGTTTTGCTTGCAAATTACCTGTGAGACCACATTCTTTGAAATTGAGTTGGTAATCATTCTGGGCATCCAAGTAATGTGGGTTTCAGCTGATATAACAAGAAATGTTAAAGAAAGGAATGGGGAAGGCTCCTCTGGGAATATGGCTAGGACATACATCTTTCCAAATTTGGGGAGATATTTTTAAAGTAAAGGTACATTTAGCTACCTGTAAATGTACTTCTAAACATCTCTTATTTGGTGACAGCCTTTTCTTTTGGGAGCTGCTATCCCTTTCTCAATTGGGTGGGCTTCTGTCCTTTCTCTTGGGAGAGCCGCCCTATAAATACTGGTTCAGAACTTTACTAGACGAAAAAAAAACATGGTAAAGAAAATATAAGAAATTAGTCATCAAAGGATCATGCTATGCTGCCACTTTGTATATTTGCGCTTAAATACTTGCTTCTTAAGAGAACAGAAGTATCTATCCTCTTTTCTCTTCTTGACTTTATTTACTGCTCAGATCCGTCTGTTTGGAACTACATATAGCACTTCCTTGTGCTGTGAATTCTCTAAGATGGCAATAATATCAGCAGGTGTTACTCATATCTTTAAATTTTGTTTCTATTTGATAATTAAATCTTAGAGTAGTGTAAAAATATTGCATAGTTGACACTGATTTTTTTCCTTTTTTTAACTGAATTTTTCAGTTCTTTTAAAATGACAACTGAATTTATAAGTTTAAAATATGCTGTTTCTTTTCAAAGCAATGCAATAGTTGTGTTTTCATTATTTGTAAGACTTAGTATTTAAGTGCCATATCCTTAATTGAAGACTTTTCAGATGACCTCCACCCATAGTCCTTATCCAAATTCTTATCAAAACACTTGTCATTCTATATTATATTTATTTATGAACACATTAATGTCCTCTACTAGACCATGAGATCCTCCACAGCAGTTGTATTCCTTTCTACTTGCCTAATGGAAGTTCAGTAAATTGGTTGAAGGAGTGAATGAATCAGAATTAGAGAAGGATGTTCATAGATATTTTGATACTTTCTGTAATCTTCATCTCTGTGCAAGAAGCTTAGGGAAAATGAAAGAGGAACTGGAAATAATGAGTCAGACCTTTTGTAGCTTTGAAGAGAATAATGCAGGTTTGCATATATACAAAAATGCAATGATTTTCAACCTTTTGGAAACTCATCCCACGCCTTTTGTTACACTTAAAGGAAGTCTCACTGAAAGTAACTGGGGTGTATACAAGATGATTTTGGACTTCTTGTCATATCAGAAAACAAAGAAGCTATGAAAGACTACTAGGTTCATGCCATGTACACATGAACCAACTTGAAATCATTCCCACTAGCCTAAAGGTAGGATACAATGACCGCAATCAGTTGATATACATCAGAGCACCTGGGTGTCTCAGTCGGTTAAGTATCTGCCTGTGGCTCAGGTCACCGAGCCGCACATCGGGCTCCCTGCTCAGTGGGCAATCTGCTTCTCCTTCTGCCTCTCCCCGTACTTGTGCGCGCTCTCTCTCTCTCTCTCTCTCTCACTCACTCACTCTCGCTCACTCTCTCAAATAAAAATCATTAAAAAAATTGATGCACATCAGGACATTAAACATACTGAAGTTTATGATGATACTGAAAATAAATCTTAGTAACCTTTAGATGTTGCTAAGGGCGTCAGTTCATTATTCTAAAAACCAGTAGACAGAGAATTTATTTATCCTGTTTCTTCTGTGCAAAGAGTACTAAATAGTTGAAGAGAACAAGTTCTCTGAGGAAGAACTGCAGCTAATACATGAAGAACGAATCTTATAATTGGCATATCACCAGTATCACCATTTTGCAACCCTGAATGAGATAAAGATTCTAAACAGGGGTTGTCAGTAACTGCTAGAAATCATTAGCTGGATTAGGCTGATAAAATCAGGATCTGCCAAGCAGCTTAAGATCACAAAAGAACAGACAGACATTATTTTGTCTCCCTGTGTGATGCAGTAAGAAACAGACCCAATAAAGAGTCTTGTCAAAAATTCGCACATGCACCTGCTTATACACAGAGTTACAACTACTAGTTCACAATGAAATATAGCAGAACTTGACACCATAGAGTGCACCCATCCGGTCTAGGTGGAAAATTCTCCTGCAGAAATGATCAAGTTTTTCAACAAACAAATGACTAGAAAGTTTTTAGAAGAGGAGAAGATTAATTATTATTAGAAATTTAGGAAGCATATCAGCCAGATTAAATATGTGGACCTTCCTTAGATCCTCATTCAGACTAGCTAAAAAGACATGACACAATCGGGATTTCAACACTATTTAGAAGTTAAGTATTGAGTTTTTAAAGTGATATTATTAAGTATTGAATATTTTAAGGTATGATACTGTCATTGTGGTTATGTTTTTATAGGTCCCTATTTTTAAAAGATACATACTGGGGGCGCCTGGGTGGCTCAGTCGTTAAGCGTCGCCTTTAGCTCAGGACAGACATTATTTTGTCTCCCTGTGTGATGCAGTAAGAAACAGACCCAGTAAAGAGTCTTGTCAAAAATTCGCACATGCACCTGCTTATACATAGACCCGCATCGGGCTCCCTGCTCAGCAGGAAGGTTGCTTCTCCCTCTCCCACTCCCCCTGCTTGTGTTCCCTCTCACTGTCTCTCTCTCTCCCTCTCTGTCAAATAAATAAAATCTTTAAAAAAAAAAAAAAGATACTGAAGTATTTACAGATAAAAGTGAAATAATGTCAGAGACTTGATCTAGCTTGGTGGGGGGAGGAGCTGGGGCACATCTATTAGATGAAAAAAGGTTTACCATATGTTGATATTGTTAAAGCTGGATGAATATAGATGAGTTTATCATATTTACCCTTTATTTTTGAGTATGTTTTAAATTTTTAAAATGAATTTAGTAAAAAGTACATTTTCTTTTATCCTATTGTGGCTTTATAAAATCCCTGTACGTATACTACTTACCAGTATTTTGCTAATAAGAAAGTGATGTCTTTCTTAAGAAACCTAAGGGCGTCTGAGTTACTAGCATATTACTGGGACTAGAACATGTTGAATAATCAGATTTGATAAAGGATTGAAGGGATTTTTGAGAGCTCAAGAGAATTAAGGAGGAAGACTTTGTAAATAATGAGTATCCACTTTCAAAAAGGAAGTGTGGGATTGGATTAAGTAGACAATACACATTTTACTTTGGGGATGTTGGTAGAGAAGAGATGAGAAAATGGGGTCTTTGTAAGCTTTGGTTTAGTGGGGAGAATTTACAGGAATAGCAATAAAGTTAGCTTGAAGCAAAAAGCACCAATTAGGTTTGGCAAAAGATAAGATCTAACTATAATGACAGTAATTGGTTGATAAAGATTGTGGTGAAGTTTTAAACTTTATTTGAAAAACTAATGTCTATTAATTCAGAGTTAGGAATAGGGCAAAAGAATTTTTATAGAATGAGAGATTTGAACTGTTAAGTTGGGAGGAAAAAAAGTCAAACCTTGCTCACTAACTTTGTTTTGGCATTACCCATTCAGACTGTGGACCATCATTTCTTAACCATACCTCAAGATGCCTTTTGTAGTTCAGTTTCCTTTAATTAGATTTTATCTTCTATCAAACCACCTATAGACATTTTAACTTGGTTATTCATCTTTTTTATATCTAAAACTGACCTCTTTCTGTCAGGCTTCTAATCTTCCAGTCCTCTTTGAAGTCATTTTCTCTCTTATAGCCAAATTGTTATTGACTGTTTATTTGTAGTCTTTCACAATTTGTGTCCACTGTCAGTCATTATTTCACATCTTCCAGTAGTGCTCTTGTCAAGAAATTTCCCCTTTCCAATTCATCTCGATTATCAACAGACTACCTACCCAAACTACCCTTGTGTCTTCACTTCTCCATTCATTCATATTCAGTGGCTCTCCCCATTGCCTATATCAGAGTCCAGACTTTAGTGTGACTCGTTTTTCAAAATTATTAACTATAGGCATACCTTGGAAATATTGTGGGTTTGGTTCCAGACCACCACAACAAAGCAAATGTCATAACAAAGCAAGTCAAGCAAATTTTTTGGTTTCCCGGTACATATAAAAATTATGTTTAGGGCGCCTGGGTGGCTCATTGGGTTAAGCCGCTGCCTTCGGCTCAGGTCATGATCTCAGGGCCCTGGGATCGAGTCCCACATCGGGCTCTCTGCTCGGCAGGGAGCCTGCTTCCCCCTCTCTCTCTCTGCCTGCCTCTCTGCCTACTTGTGATCTCTCTCTGTCAAATAAATAAATAAATAAAATCTTTTTTAAAAAATTATGTTTATACTATACTATAGTCTGTTGACCGTGCAGTAGTATTATGTTTAAAAAGACAATGAACATACCTTAATTAAAAAATACTTTATTGTTAAAAAATGCTAACCATCATCTGAGCTTTCAGTGAGTAGCACTCTTCTTGCTGGTGGAGGGTCTTGCCTCCTTGTTGTTGATGGCCGCTAACTGACAATGGTGGTAGTTGCTGAGCGTCGGGGTGGCTGTGGCAGTTTCTTAAAATAAGACAACAATGAAATTTGCTAAATCAGTTGACTTTTTCACAGACGATTTCTCTATAGCATGCTGTGCTGTTTGATGGCATTTTACCCACAGGAGAAAGAACTTCTTTCTAGATTGGAATCAGTCAAATCCTGCCACTGCTTTCTCAACTAAGTTTATGTAATTCTGAATCCTTTGTTGTCATTTCAGCAATCTTCACAGCATCTTCAGAGGTAGATTCCATCTCAAAAGGACCACTTTTTTTCATTCATTAGAAGTAACTCCTCACTTGTTGAAGTTTTATCATAAGATTACACAACTCAGTCCTGTCTTAAGGCTCCACTTCTAATTCTCTTGCTCTTTCCACCACATCTGCAGTTACTTCCTGCACCAAAGTCTTGAACCCCTCAAAGTCATCCATGAGGGTTGGGATCAGCTTCTGTTAATGTTGCTACTTTGACCTCTTCCCATGAATCAAATGCTCTCAAGGTTTTCAGTTTACTTTGTTTGGATCTATCACAGGAGTCACTGTCTGTGGCAGCTATAATCTTACAAAGTATATTTCTTAAGTAATAAAGCCTGAAAGTCTAATGACTCCTTGATCCATGGACTGAGAATGGAAATTGTGTGAGCAGGCGTGAAAATGACATAAATCTCATTGTACATCTCCAAGAGAGCTCCTTGGGTGACCAGGTGCATTGTCAATAAGCAGTAATATTTTGAAAGGAATCTTTTTTCTGAATAGTAGTTCTTAACAATGGGCTTAAAATATTCAGTGGATCATGTTGCAAACAGATGTGCTGTCATCCAGCCTTTGTTGTTCCCTTTATAGTGCAAAAACAGTGGATTCAGCATTATCGTTAAGGGGCCTGTGGTCTTTGGAATAGTAAATGAGCATTGGCTTCAACTTAGTCTCCAGCTGCATTACTTTCTAGCAGGAGAGTGAGCCTGTCCTTTGAAGCCAGGCATTGACTTCTCTATAGTTATGAAAGTCATAGACAGAATCTTCTTCCAATATAAGGCTGTTTCATCTACATTGAAGATTTATTGTGTAGTGGAGCCCCCGTCATTAATTCTCTTAGCTGGATCTCCTGGAGAACTTGCTGCTGCTTCCATGTCAGCCCCTGCTGCTTCACCCTGCACTTGATGTTATGGAGATGGCTTCTCTCCTTAAACCTCATCAACCAACCTCTGCTAGCTTTAGCCTTCTCTTCTGCAGCTCCCTCACCTCTCTCAGCCTTCACAGCATTGAAGAGAGGTTAGAGCCTTGCTCTGGATTAGGCTTTGGCTTAAGGGAATGGGGAAACTGGTTTGGCTCCCCTATCCAGACCACTAAAACTTTCTCGTATCAGTGAGAAGACAGTTTTGCTTTCTTATCATTCATGTGCTCACTGGAGTAGCACTTTTAATTTCTTTCAAGAACTTAAAATCCTTTGCATTTACAACTTTGCTGTTTGGCACCGTGCTCACTAAGTTTAGTCCTAGCTTTTGATTGAAAAATTGAGATATATGCAGCTCTTCCTTTCACTTGAACACTTAGAAGCCATTGTAGGGTTGTTATTATTATTATTATTATTATTAATTAGGGTAATTTCAGTATTGTTGTGTCACAGAGAATAGGGAAATCCAAGGAGTGGGAAAGAAGGAAACAGTGGAATAGTCAGAACACACACATTTATCAGTGAAGTTCACCATGTCACATGGGTATGGTTCATAGCATCCCAAAACAATTAGAGTAGTAACATCGAAAATCACTGGATTCAACGCCTAGATGCCTCAGTCTGTTGAGCATCCAGCTTTTCGGTTTCAGCTCAGATTATGATCTCAGGAGTCATGGGATCAAGTCCCGGGTGGAGCTCTGCGCTCAGCACAGAGCCTGCTTGAGATTCTCTCTCTCTCCCTATGCCCCTCCCTCAACCCCACATGCTCCCACATGCTCTCTCTCTCTCTAATATAAACAAGTAAATCTTAAAAAAAAAAAAAAAAAATCAGTGGATCAGGGATTGCCCTAACAAATATAATAGTAATGATACAGTTTGAAATATTCTAACATTAGCAAAATGTGGCAGGGAGACATGAAGTTAACAAATGCTACTGGAAAAATGGTGTCAATAAATTCGCTCAATACAGGGTTGCCACAGACTTTAAATTTGTAAAAAACACAGTATCTACAAAGCACAATAAAAGGTATACCTGTATTTAATCCCAATCTGCTTTTCTTAATATTTGTTCCACAAAATCTCCAGTACAAATCTTTAATTCAAAGTCTCTTGCAGTTAACCTTGTTTAGAATATGCTTTTACTTATTATCACACTAATGTCTGTCTTCACTCATGCCTTTTCCTTCCCCAGGAATTCTTTTTTTCCTATGCAAATCCTGCGTATACTACATATGAAGCCCATGAGACTAAGCCTCCCTTACTAACACATTTCTCTGTACAGTCGTCTGCAATACCAACTCTCTGTTGAACTTAAAAACCACTTACTATTGGCACATTGTCTTGTTTTAATAATGTTACTTTTTCATAAATCCATGGTTTGTCTCTCTAATTGAGTTGCAAGTCTCTTCTAGGGAAAATTTTGCTTTTGTATGTCATTATTGAGTTTTCCACAGTCTCAGAGTACTGTGCGTATTTTAGGTGTTCAGTAAATATTTTTATGGATGAGTTATGAGTAGTGATTGGTCAGTCTCTTGAGGATTCTTTAGAAATAATCTGGTTGCTTTTTTGGTTTTGTTTTCATTTCTGTGGAGTAGATTTGTATAGTGCTTTCTAAAGGCAGGGGTAAGAGCTCAGTTGCTCTAGGTGCTACCTTGAGTTTCTATTTCAAATGTGTGGGAGATTTTTTTACACAAGTTAAAAGGAAGCATATAAGGAATTGAGATGACTTTGTTGTGTTATTTTAGGACGTTTTCTATTGAAATAATGCATGATATAATTTTTGAAAGAGCTTATTTATTCATTTGGAGAGAGCGTTCGCGAACAGGGGAAAGAGCAGGAGAGGGAGAGAGAATCCGAAGCAGACGCTGTGCTGAGTGTGGAGCCTGACACGGGGCCTGATCTCACAATCCTGAGATTATGACCTGAGCTGAAATCAAGAGTCAGACGCTTAACTGACTGAGCCATCCAGGCACTCCCTCCATGTATAATTTTTTAGACAGTCATTGGTTTAAAACAACTCATATAGCACTTGATGTGTGCAAAACATTAAATTATGTAGTATTATATGCCTAATGAATGTGATACTTGAATGGTTATATTTTGTTCAGCATTCAAATCATGTTTTTAATTATGTTATAATTTTACTGTATTTGCATGAATCCATTTTACTGTAAAAAAGCTCCTAGAACATTAGGAAGAGTGACTTGGTTTGTTGTCAGCTATTGCTAATTAGAGAGCTTTTCCATCATGTTAGTAGTGAGGATTTGTAATTCAAGCATTTACACACAAAAAAAGTTATTCTCAAATAAAAAGTTTCAAAGGTCTGTTAGAATTGTATTAACTAATCACTTGTTAATCACATAATATTTTAGTAGTGGTGAGAGTGTAAGGTCTGTTAGAATTGTATTAACTAATTACTTGTTAATCACGTAATATTTTAGTAGTGGTGAGAGTGTAAGCATTATCTTCTGGTTCTTAACATAAAACTTTTTATTTTGTTTTATAGAATAATAATAACCTGGATGCTTGCTGTGCCGTTCTCTCTCAGGAGAGTACAAGGTATCTTTATGGTGAAGGAGACTTGAATTTCTCGGATGACTCTGGAATTTCTGGCCTACGAAATCACATGACTTCTCTCAACTTGGACTTGCAGTCACAGAATGTTTACCACCATGGAAGAGAAGGAACTAGAATGAATGGAAGCAGGACTCTAACGCACAGCATTAGTGATGGACAACTTCAAGGTGGTCAGTCCAATAATGAACTCTTTCAGCAGGAGCCACAGACAGCACCAGCTCAAGTTCCTCAAGGCTTTAATGTTTTTGGAATGTCTAGTACATCTGGTGCTTCAAATTCAGCACCACATCTTGGATTTCAGTTAGGCAGCAAAGGAACATCTAACCTTTCTCAACAAACTCCCAGATTTAATCCCATTATGGTAACTTTAGCCCCAAATATCCAGACTGGTCGTAACACTCCCACATCCTTGCACATACATGGTGTACCTCCGCCTGTACTTAACAGTCCACAGGGAAATTCCATCTATATTAGGCCTTACATCACAACTCCTAGTGGTACAACTCGACAGACGCAACAGCATTCTGGCTGGGTATCTCAGTTTAATCCTCTGAACCCTCAACAAGCCTATCAACCTTCACAACCTGGTCCCTGGACTACTTACCCTGCATCAAATCCTATGTCACATACCTCAGCCCAGCAGCCAAACCAGCAAGGCCACCAGACCTCTCATGTCTACATGCCTATTAGCTCACCTACTACTCCACAGCCACCAACAATTCATTCATCTGGTAGCTCACAGTCTTCTGCCCATAGCCAATATAACATTCAGAATATTTCAACAGGACCTCGAAAAAACCAGATTGAAATCAAACTTGAACCCCCACAAAGAAACAGCTCTTCAAAATTGCGTTCTTCTGGACCTCGAACCTCCAGCAGTTCGTCTTCAGTCAACAGCCAGACCTTAAATAGAAATCAGCCCACTGTTTACATAGCTGCCAGTCCCCCAAATACTGATGAGGTGATGTCCCGTAGTCAACCCAAGGTCTATATTTCAGCTAATGCTGCCCCAGGAGACGAACAGATCATGCGGAATCAGCCCACTCTCTTCATATCCACAAACTCTGGAGCATCTGCTGCCTCCAGGAATATGTCTGGGCAAGTGAGCATGGGTCCTGCCTTTATTCATCACCACCCTCCCAAAAGTCGAGCAATAGGCAGTAACTCTGCAACTTCTCCTCGAGTCGTGGTCACTCAACCCAATACAAAATATACTTTCAAAATTACAGTTTCTCCTAATAAACCCCCTGCGGTTTCACCAGGGGTGGTGTCCCCTACCTTTGAACTTACAAATCTTCTAAACCATCCTGATCATTATGTAGAAACAGAGAATATGCAGCACCTCACGGACCCTGCTTTAGCACATGTGGATAGAATAAGTGAAGCACGGAAGTTGAGTATGGGATCTGATGATGCTGCCTACACTCAAGGTAATGACACTGAAGGTGGGGTCACTTTCCATGCTGGGCTTTTTGGTGTCTGTTTGATTTCACGTGTAGAAATGACTATCAGCGTTATTAGTTCATCTTTTGTAAGTGTCAGATCATACTACTTTTAAAACCTCTGAGAGTATTCAGACAAATTGTGAATTTCATTTTTACTGCTGTATAATTTTAAGTTTGAAGGATAAGGTTATCACTTCTTCAGCATAATCCACCCTGGTTTGCTTACTTTCTTAATATTTTAAGACTTGCTTTTCAGTGAATTCTCTTCTCTGTGGTGATGTTGACTTGCCTTGAAAATTTCTGCAAGTAAAAATTCACAAAAACACATTTTAGTAAGAGATTTAGGGGCCTTGGATAGTCAGTAAATCTGCCTGCTTTGACCAGGCGATTTCTCTATTCTTCCAGTATTTTCATTTTTCTAATATAATATTGTTAGTCTTATTTTATATCAAAATCTAGCTTCTTGCAAGTCCTAGAATAATTTACCTTTAAGAGAGATTTTGAATTCTGTTCACAGTATGTGTTTCTTTCAGCCTCCCTTAAACATCAACGAAAGCAGCCTTTCTTTTTATTTGGAACCATGGATAAAAACATTGGTTAGTCTATCTCACTTGATAATCCTTTTCTGAAATAGGCTAGTTGATATTGGCATAATACTAAATTATATCACTTAATTCAAGTAGAGACAATTTCTGTCTTATATATTTTATTTGATTCCTTAAGTTACTTCATCTTCAGTAGGAAACCATTAAACTCCTTCAGATAAGAAAGTGGTGGTTCATTGTGTGTTTTCTTGACTATTGATGCGGTTTTGTAGATTAGCTGGGAATCCTTTAGAGCAACAACATATCGTGGTCATTTTTGTATCCCCAGTGAGTTGTTCCAAGTATTGTAGGTTGGAAAATACTAGGTTATCACCCCTTTGCAACATGCAGCCCCATACGACCACTAGTACCACTTGTCCTTTTAAAATCTTCTAAAAATAGTGGTTTTATTGCTGAACTTCTCAGAAGAGCCTAATTGTTTGGGCTTATTTTGTGTTTTAAACTACTATATTCTTGTGATTCTCAACTCCAGCTGGGCTGTGATGCTTTCAAATTTCATAAACATCTGTGGAGCTTTTCAATAAGGATGCCCAGGGCTCATCCCAGACTTGCTCAGTTAGAATCTCTGAGTCTAGGTGTGCAGGTGTGTTTTAAAGGTCCTTGGGTGATTCTGATTGCACTAGAAATTGTGCTAAAACTGGACGCATTTTTGTTTAGTTTCAGTCAGTACATGACTACACCATTATTAATTTTCCTGATATTTAATTCCTGTTCTCCCACAGTCCTCTTTCTCTCCTTCCATCAAAATAGCAGCTTTCCTGTATTTAGATACTTGCTGTTTCTTAAATGGAGAATAAATTGTTGTATGAAGATAATTTGATAAAGGGAATTTTCCATTGAAATGGACATAATCACATTTAACTAGAGTGTGAATATAAAGTGTTGCTTAAACTTGTTACCTCCAGTTTCTCTCATTGTCTTTTGAATCTACTCCAGGCAGGATTTTACCCACTATAGTCACCCAGAATGCTGTCAAGGTCATGAGTGACAGCATTGTTACAAAACCCATGGTCTCCTTTCACCCCTCAACTTCCTTGATGTATGTATCAGCAGCATTTACCAATCAAGCACCCTCTTCACTGTGAAACATTTTGTTCATTTGACTTCCAGGATACTACTTCAGAATTTCCACCACTCTTTTTATTCTTCGCTGATTCTCCCTCCTTCATCTCTTACCTCTTTATCCTTCCACTTCTCAAAGAAACGAGATCAAAACCTCAAAGCTTAATCCTTAGGCCTTTCTCTTTTCTGTCTGTACCATTCCCTGGGTGATCTCATTCAGTATCATGATTCTAAATATTATGTGCTAATGCTAGAGCGCCTGGGTGGCTCAGTTAAGCATCCCACTCTTGATTTCTGCTTGGATTGTGATCTCAAGGTCATGGGATCAACACCCCACGTTGGACTCCATGCTCACCGCAGTCTACCTAGAGACTCTATTCTCTTTCTTCCTCTATCCCCCCGCCCCCCCGTTGGTGCGCGCGCACACTCCCTCTATCTCTAGATAAATAAAATATTTTTTAAATAATAAAAATAAATAAATATCATGTGCTAATGATTCCCAAATTTGTAACTCTTGAACTTATTCCCCAAATTTCAAGCCAGTTAATTAACTAGTTATTTAATATCTCCATTTGAATGTTTACTAGGCATCTCAAAATTTCTGTATCTGCAGTACCTTCTGACATTCCCCCAGCTTACTCTTCCTGTGATCAGTCCTCCCATCTCAGTTAGTGGCAACTTAAATTTTTTGTGCTTAGGCCAGATACTTCAAAAACAGCCTTGACTCCTTCTTTCTTTCATATTTCACATTTAATTTGACAGTAAAATATGTCAACTCTAACCTTTAAGATATATCAAAAGTTTTCTCACTTCTTACCACCCCATGTCACCATTTTGATCTGAGCTACCATCATCTCTCAAGTGGATTATTGCAGTAGCCTACCTGCTTTCACTCTTGCTTCCTTGTGGTCTTTTTTCAATTCAGCAGTCGGAGAGACTCTGTTAAAAAGTATGAATGAGATTATCTCATTCCTCTGCAGATGATGGCCGTTTCATTCAGAGTAAAAGCTGTGAAGCCTTACATGACCCACTACCCATCCCTCATCTCTTTTCCTTCTGCTTACCACTTTACTCACTGTTCCAGCCCTGTTGGCATTCCTTAAACATGGAAGGCATGCCTTAGGATCTTCATACTTGGCTGTTTTCTCTGTCTCAAATTCTCTTCTCCCAGAATCCACGCTTACCTCCCTTCAGATCTTTACTCAAATGTCACCTTCACCTTTTCCATGAGATTATCTCTGATCTTCCTATCTTAATCTCCACCCAGCATTTCCTATCTCCTTCCTTGCTTATATTTGCTTAGAGAGGGGGGAAATGAATAATATTAAGACACAATACCTAATACCTACTAAAACTTTACTATGTGCTAGGCAGTTTTCTGAATGCCCATTCATTTCTCACAACCAAGTATAAAGTAGACACTAGTATTATTCCTATTTTCAGATTAAAACACTTAGGAACAGGGGCCACCTGCATGACTCAGTCAGTTAAGCGTCCAGATCTTGATTTTGACTCAGGTCATGATCTCGGGGTCACAAGATTGAGCCCCACATTGGCCTCCATACTGAGCATGGAATCCGCTCTGAATTATCTTCTCTCTTATTTATTTATTTATTTATGAACATACTAGGTAAGTAAGAACCTTGCCAAAGGACAAATAGAGTCAACAGTATTGTAATATCTTTCCACATTTTCAAAATAAACCCTCTGGAAAGATGTTTCAAGTTTGTCTTGTAGCTTCACGTAACCCCTATCATTGTGGGGACCACATGTACCCCAGTTTAAGAAGTGTGAAGCTAAAAGATCACTCAATGAAAAGTAAAACAAAAACAGGCAGCTATAGGGAAAGAAATCACAATATACGGTTGTAATTAGGAAAACAATTTGAAAAATAAATACCCTGGAGTGGTATAGGGAACATCTTCTAAAGGCACCTAAAGGCAAAAAAAAAAAAAAAAAAAAAGATTAAAAAAAATTGCTGATGAGTACAGGCTCTGGTCTGAGAGCTCAAAGTCTACCCAAATAGCAAATAGCAGGGTTCCTCAGAATCTGCCACTCAGATTACTTCTCTTCACAAACAGCCTTCAGAACATTTAAACAACCATGCTCACTTTCTTTAAACATATCTACATGTGAAATTATGATTTCATAACATCCGTATGGTCGTGCACTCTTTTATTTTCTCTGTGCGTGCACACCGTATTGGGGAGATACTGTTCTGCAGCCTTCCATCTCATTTCCTTCTGTTTCGTATGGAACTGCTGTTGTTGACCCAGATTTATGCATATCCAGTGACAAAGTTTTGATTGAGTGTTTTTTTTTTTTACTCAGTTCTATTAGTATCAAAGGATTGTTCTTTTCTGAAAATACATCTTTAAAAAAAAAGATTTTATTATTTGATAACAGGAGAGATCACAAGTAGAGAGGCTGACGGCGGGGTGGGGGGCGGTGGGAAGCAGGCTCCCCACTGAGCAGAGAGCCCGATGTATGGCTCAATCCCAGGACCCTGAGATCATGACCCGAGCCTAAGGCAGAGGCTTAACCCACTGAGCCACCCAGGTGCCCCAAAAATGCATGTTATGATGTTACCTTACATGTGCACGATGCTCTACCGTTCCTATAGTGCTCATACCATACTACCAGATAATACTGATCTTTAAGCATCTTTTCTCAACTCTGATTTCTTTGGGGTGGGCAATAAAGAGAAAAGCAATCTCTCTTTCTCCTGCAGTGAAATTGATCTTTCTGTAGTTCCTGGAACATACTGTTTCCAAGTAGGAAAAGAAGCTGAGCCAGGTACTAGAGTCATAGGAAAATACTTTTCTCAGACTGAGGAGGAAACATACATAAACACATTTGGTAAACAAAATGCATTATTTTTCATTTGTATTTCATGTAACATTTAAAATCTACAATAAAACATTTCAAAAATGAGAATTTATGTTTTAAAAAGATACATTGTTGGACATGCCCTCTGCTATAGAATGAGCAGAAGAAAAAGAGGTAAATTAATGAAACATCTACCACGATCCTGCTTATTTCTCCACCAAATCTCCCACTGCCACTGCTAAAGGAAATAAATTGCACTTGAGTCTTTAAACTACCACAGGAACCAGAGACACAAATGATTGCCCAATAGAAAAGACAAATTCAGGTTTGAGAGAAGTTCCATTTTATAGTCTATGGATATGAAGAAGACTCTTAATTTTACCTTCTAAGAAGAACAAAGATTGAAGCGAAAATTGCTCAGCAGCAATAAGATTACTGTGTGGCCAAATGGCTACATTTATCCCCCTTCAGTTATACTACCTGACTCTACCTAACTTCTGAAAGTACCAGTAAATACCTGATTATTCACTGTATTCTGAGGCTTTCTCGTATTTTCTGTTCATAGAAGTACGCTTTTAGTAACACTGGCAACTGCTATGATGTGGAGAACAAATGCTTCACTCATTCAAACCAGTTTTCATGGCCAGGAGAAAAAGGCCTGCTTTCTATGCTAGAAGCTCTTACAAACTACCACTGCTGCCAAAAAATGGTTTCTTCTCTGTTATTTCTACAGAAATCCATCTGTGCTGTGTTAAAAGTTACATATATAAGGTCATAAACATTTTTAATGATACTTCAGTACTTTCCTTCCAGTCATATTTATAGTTCTGTCATATTGTTAAGCAGTAGCCTTGACTTTGAACCTAAAATAGAAAAACAAATAAGAAAACTTATGACATGAAAATGAGCTTCTTGGACTTTGTATTTCTCATTCCTTGTCATTTTTTTATCAGTGCTTCTCTCCAAATCACAACACCATTCTGTTTAATAAGATTTAATAAAAATGCTTAATCATGACAAAAATTCAGAGAGCTAAATATTCTTTCCAAGAGGAGATTATAATTTCCAATTAGTTCAGATTTTTTAATTTGCCCTTTGCCTTTATTTTATGCGCCTGCTGATTGGAAATGCCTTTTTTGACTTACTATGTTGACCTTGAGATTATGTTAAGTAATTAAATCAAAGTGAAGCTTAATTGACATCAACCTGTACAGAAGTTCTTCCCAATCTCAAGACTACCTTTTTAAATTTGAAATAAATCTCAGGGTTGGAAGAGACTTTAAAATTCATCTCACATTCTCCAAAGGTTATCTAATCCATTTGCTTATCCAACACCTTAATCCTACAAGGTCCCCAGTAAGTATGAATCCATTCTGTACATGCTTGCATAGCTGAAGAACACTGCACTCTTCTAGCAAGTTATTTCCTATATTAAACTGACCTTTTTAAAAAGTATTATGCAACATACACATATGATAAAAGAAATTTCAACCCCCCAAAAAAGGAAGGTAGAATAAAAATGGGTCTTCTTTCAGCCCCTGCCTTAATCCTTCCACCAGCCCTCCCAGCACTTAACTCTCAGAGGTAACCTCCGTTAGCCATCTTTATCCTCCTTGGCTTCATAGTCACAGGCGCGCACACACACCCCTTCTGTAATGGGGATACACTATCCATATATGGTGTGTATACATGAATACACATATGCAGGATTTTATCATCTGTACATACCCTATGGTATATATAACAAACATTGTAGAGAGAAACGACACAGTTTTTGCTTAACATCTTAAGATCATTGCATTTTGGCATGTATAAATCTCATTCTTCCTTAAAAAGTTTAGTCATGGGGCACCTCAGTGGCTCAGTCAGTTAAAAGGTTTAGTTATTATTTTAATAGCTTTATTAAAATAGAGTTAATCCCATGAAGTTCACTTAATTTACAGTGTACAAATCAATGATTTTTGGTATAGTCGCTTACATGCCACCAGAATCAACAATCAGTGTTAAACATTCTTCTCCCCTCAGGAAGAAGCTCCACACCCTCTAGCCATGACCTGCCTGTCCCATTGCCTGCAGCCCTAGTCCTAAGCAACCACTCATCTACTTCTAGATTTACATCTTCTGGATACTTCACATAAGTGAAATTACATAATACATAGTTTTCTGTGACTGGCTTTTTTCACCTAGCATAATGTTTTAGAAGTTCATCCATGTTGTAGCATGTGTTAGTACTTCATTCCTTTTTATAGCCAAATAATGAGCTACTGTAGAGAGATACACAACGTTTTCGTCTGTTCGTTCATCAGTTGATGGACATTTGGTTGTTTCCATCTTTCGGCTATTACGAATAATGCTACTGTAAATACTCATATACACTTTTTTGTGGACATTTGTTTTTATATCTCTTGGACATATACTGGGAGTGGAATTCCTAATTCATATGGTAATTCTATGTTTAACCACTGAGGACCTGCCAGACTGTTTTCCAAAGTGACTGCACCATTTGGCTGATTCTACCAGCTGTATATGAGGATTTTGATTTCTCTACATCGTCAACAATATTTGCTATTGTTTGACTTTGAATCTTGCCATCCCAGTAACTGTAAAGACATATCTCCTTGTGGTTTTGAGTTGCATTTCTCTGATGGCTAATGACATTGAAGGTTACTACAGGTGTTTATTGGCCATTTGTCTGTTTTCTTTGGAGAAATATCTGTTTATATCCTGTGCCCCCATTTAAATTGGGTAATTTGTCTTTTTTTTACGGAGTTATGTGAATTCTTTGTGCATTCTAAATATAAGTCTCTTATATGATTTGTAATTATTTTTTCCTATTCTGTGAATTTTCTTTTTTTTCCTTTTTTTAAGTAAGCTCTACACCCAACATGGGGCTTGAACTTATGACCCCTGCAATCAAGAGTTGCACACTCTACTGACTGAGCCAGCCAGGCGCCCCGTCTTTCTATTTTCTTAATAGTGCTCTTTGTAGCATAAAAGTTTTTAATTTAGCTACAATCTAACTTATTTATTTTGCTGTTTCTCCTTTCATTGCTCATGTTTTTGGTGTCATATCTAAGAATCAGTTGCCAAATCAGAGGTCATGAGAATTACTCCTATGTTTTCTCCCAAGAGTTTTATAGTTTTAATGCTCATATCTTGATCTTTGATGTATTTTGAGTTAATTTCTATATACTAGTATGAGGTAAGGGCCTAACTTCATTCTTTCACATGTGGCTTATCCAGATATCCCAGCACCATGTGTTGAAAAGACTTCTTTCCTCACTGAATGGTCTTGGCACCCTCATAGAAAATCAGTTGACCTTAAGCACATGGGTTTATTTCTAGACTCTTAATTAATTTTCAATGATCTATATGTCTACCTTTATGTTAGTACTATACTGATTGATTATTGTTACTTTGTGGTAAGTTTTGAAATTGAGACATGTAAATTCTGCATTTTTTTTTCAATATTATTTTGGCTATTTGTGGTCTCTTGTTCCATATAAATTTTAGAATCAACTTGTCAATTTCTACAGAGAAGTCAGCTGGGATTCTGATAGGAATTGCACTAAAATATTTTTCTACTATATTACTACTATATTACTACTACTAAAATATTTTTCTATTTGATTTAAAAAAAAAATACAATCAAAACAAAAGGGTATGTACTCAAAAGTTCCCCTCACCAGAGACAACCAATAGCTATTCACAAATATTTCATTTTGTGTTTTTCTAAAAATTGAAACTGTCTGCCAAGCATATATATATAAACATGTTTATATACATATATACGCATTTATATATATATACACATATACACACACATATTTACACTGTTTTTTGTCTCTGTCATTTTTTTGTCTCTCTTTGAGACGATTCCATGTCAGCAGGTGCAGATCTCTTTTCTTAAAAAATGGCTGCATAGTATTTTGTACCATAATCCATAACCAGGCCTTTCTTGATAGATAGACCTTAAGGTCTTGTTTTTACAAACTGCTGCAGTAAAAATCCTGTACATACATATTTATGCCCGTGTCCAAGTATGTTGGCAGAAGAGATTAGATTACCAGGAGTGGAACTGCTGTGTCAAAGGATATGTGTATTTTTAATTTTGATAGATATATCATTTAGCCTTGGTTATGCTTCAGTAACAAACTGGCTTTAACAACCAAGGTTTATCTCTAGCTCACTTGCCACTATAGATTAGCTGGTGGGCTCTGTTCTGTATCATCCTCACTTAAGGACCCAGGTTGAGGGAAGCTCCATTCCATGCCTCCATGAGTGGTCAGGCAAGACAAAAGAAATACAACAAATCAGTACTGATTCCTTAAGCTTCTACCCTGACATATTACTCTTTAGTAAATCAAGTTACTGAGCCACATCTAATCACATCTGATTGCTAGAGAATGGGGAGGCATAATTCTACTATACATACCCGGAAGGCAGAGAGCCAGAAATATTTGGTGAAGGACACCAATGACTACCACAGAACATGTTGCCAATTTCAAGACTCTTGTCTACCAGTTTATACTCTCATATTTGTAATTAGGGAACACTTTTGGCAACATTTATAAGGATGTTCCTTTCTTCCTTCCCCTACCCATCACTATGTAGGTGATTGAAAAATATGTATATATCTTTGTCAATCTAGCAAGCTAAAATGTATTGTTTTGGATTTTTAAAAATTACATCTTTAAATATGTTTTGAGATTGAGCATCTTTTCCTGTATTAATTTTTTAGCCATTTATATTTTGTGAACTTCCTGTTTTTGTGGGATACCTGGTCTGTTTTTTTCTAATACATGATTACTTTTAACTTAATCAATACATTTTTTTGTTTTATAATTTTTTTTTTGCTTTTGTATATTCAAATTTGCCAATCCTTTTTTCCTTTCTGGTTTCTGGGGTTTATGTCTTATTTAGAAACTAGCCCTTCGAGGCACCTGGGTGGCTCAGTGGGTTAAAGTCTCTGCCTTCAGCTCAGGTCATGGTCTCAGGGTCCTGGGATCGAGCCCCGCATCGGGCTCTCTGCTCAGCAGGGAGCCTGCTTCCTCCCTCTCTCTCTGCCTACTTGTGATCTCTGTCTGTCAAATAAATAAAATCTTTAAAAAAAAAAAAAAAAAGAAAGAAAGAAACTAGCCCTTCACAACATTCCAATATTTCAAAAGACCAGGAATCTTGCACATACCTTCTCGTAAATTATAGTGATAGTGTTTGAAACTATATAGAACTGGCCTCATTTCTCTTACCTGTGGCAACCCTTCAAAAACTTGAAAATAACTACCATATTCCCCTTTCAAAGGATAAGCCTTTTTAAACTATAAATGTCCCTAGTTTCTTTAATGGTTCATCCATTTGTATTTCTTGGAGGCTCTTTTGGCTTCTCTAAGGCCTGGTTTTCTTTTTCTCTAAAACAAAAATTTTGGATAGTATCTGTATCTTAATGCTGTAAGATTGCATTTAGAATCTTACTTATGTACAAATTAGGCCAAAAAAGTGTTTCTCTAGCAGAAGTATCATATTTCTATTATTAATATGAAGTATAGGTAATTTAAGATTCTTAAAAATAAATTACAGGAGTTAAGCATCATTCCTCATAGTTTTGTTATTTCTGTTACCCAGATTACAGGTCTAGTTGCAGCACTGTTGAAAGATCTGATTTCAGACTCTCCTTAAAAATGGCAAAGTAGATGAAAACATCAAGATGTTTATTTTAATGAGTAATTGCCATCTTTGAATCCTTTGTGACTCCATCACTAAACAAGTGATAATAATTACACATTAGCATATAAAACAAATACCCTGCTGTCAACAGTTAGAGTGTAGAAAAGTCTTGATTTATTTTAGAAGCTGACATCGTACCTTGTTAGGTACAATCACTTAGGCATGGACCTGACTTAGGTATATAAAATCATTATGACAGACAAAAGTATAAAAGACATTAGGAATAAATACCTATTATGTTTCCAATGGCAAGTTTCTCTCTCTCCTCTCTCTTTCTCTTTTATAATAAGCCCAAGATCTTTGTATCCATAAATACCTGTTATATTTTCCAGTGGCAAAGGTATTCTTTTAATATGTATACTGCATCCTCCCCTTTTTTTTTTTTAACTTTGGAGAAATTAGATGTTATTTACACTATTAAATACCTAAAATTAGTAAAGCTAACATCATCTGAAACTTGAGGTGTGTTTTTCTAATTACAAATAAAGTTGAGTAAGAAATTGTTTCCATCGCTCACTGGAAGTTGACAAAAGCTGGGTAAAGACTAAGCTTTCTAAAACTGCTGCTTAAAAGAAATGCCTAGAGGAGTGGCTTAAGGGCCCTAGTATTTGAATTAACTAATAGTTATTTTAACAACCACAAGAGGGAGTTGCATGCTTAAATTACCTTTATCTACTATAATGTAATTTTGACTGAAAGAGGATTTCAAAAGGTACTGAATTTATTTCTATTATTCATCTTCCCTTTTTTTGTATTTCAAAGGTAAAGTAGATAGGTTTAGAAAACAAAGTCAATGTGTGATCAAGATGTTAAATACATAAGTTATTTTATTTTCTTAGTAGAACTAGTATATTAAAAAAAGCTACCTTTCTGCATTGTGAGCAACCTAGAAGTCTTGCCATATTTCAAAATGTATTCAGTTATGCTGTGATAGATACTAAAGGTAAACATTCAAGGAAACTCTAAAATAAATTTCATGTTTTTGTTTTATTAATATTTCTGTCTTTTAGACCAAAAATTAGTATTTTACTCTGTCATTCATTGAAAGTCAAATTTTCATTTTTTTACATTTAACAGATATTTACCAAGTGCCTACAGTTGTCAAGGTTTAATACTAGATACCCCATGGTACAAAACTGAATTCAGTGTTTACTCTCAAGGAGCTTGAGGTTTAGTTGAGAAAAGTACTTAATAATGAAAACTCAGAAATGCTGCATTTTTCCAATTGTAAAATGAAATGAACAAAAAAAGAAAGTTTCTCCTTTAGTGGGATATTGATTTATAAATACAAAGTTATAATATATAAGCTCTTGAAATAGTTCAACTTTGTTTCCTTCCTTGGCACTTTACTCATGGTATTATTTAATGTCCTTTGAACAGGGAGTATAGAAATTGACTTAAATTCCTTAACTATTAAAATTATCTTGGGGGTGCCTGAGTGGCTCAGTTAACCATCTGACTCTTCAGCCCAGGTCTTCAGCTCAGGGTTATAAATTCAAGCCCTGCACTGGCCTCCACATCCAGTCCAGAAAATCTCGGATTCTAGAATAGTAAAAATGTAATTAATGTGTTTTTGGCTGAATGAAATACTGTTACAATGCAAATAAATATATCACAAATAAAACTAAAGCACAGTCTTTACCAATGCCTTATTGTAGTAACTACTCATATATGACTGGATATTATTTTACCAAGGTATGCATGCTTGTATACATTTATATATATTTTATAGTATCTTATAAATATAGTTTATAGTATCTAAATACCTATAGTATACTATAGTATCTTATAAAGTATAGTTATAAAATATAAATATGTATCTTCTATATATATAGACACAATTATGTATCTAGGTTTAGGTTTATCTTTAAATTTTCCTTGTTCCACATTCAGTGAACTCCTTCAGTTTAAAGGCTAGTATTTTCTTTGAGTTCTGAAAATCCCCTCCTCATTCCTGTTTCTCCATTGTCTCTTTCTAGAACTTCTCTTATACAACTATTTGACTTCCTAGACCAGCCTTCTATTTCTCATCATTAATCCTCAGATATTCTACCTCCTTATCTTTCCTTTTCTGTAATTGAGTATACTTCCTTAATTTTTGTTCCAACCCAGATATGACATTTTCATTTAGGCAAATGCTGTTTTTAATTTCTAAGAGCTAGTTCTCTAATTCTTTTCTCACAGCAGATTGTTTTATGGGTATGTGAATATCACAGATCACTTAATGATGCTAATTAGGATTCAAGTTTTTGTCTGTCTCCTGAATTATCTCTGCTTAAAATGGGTTTAATCTTTCTCTTTATCTAGATCTTTTACATGTCAAATGTTACTGAAATATGTGGTGATCCATGGCTGTTGGTTTATATATAAGAATGAAGGACTGTGAAAGCTAACTCCATTAGGTAGAGCCTGATTCAGACCAAAAGTGTCTTTATAAAAATACTGTAATTGGGGCGCCCGGGTGGCTCAGTTGGTTAAGCATCTGCCTTCAGATCAGGTCATGATCTCAAGGTCCTGGGGTCCAGCCCCATATCAGGCTCCCTGCTCAGCAGGGAGTCTGCTTATCCCTCTCCCTCTGCCCATCCCGGCTCCCCTGCCTCCCAACTCATGCTTTCTCTCACTCAGTCTTTCAAATAAAAATTTTTTTAAAAGCCACTGTAATTAATTTTCTTCATTATGAGTCTGATAACAGTTCTTAATGTGTATGTACTGTATAATGGTTTATATGGTAAAAGTTAAAATTAGGAGACAGACCACAACTACAGACCAAGAGTTCATTGGCTTTAGCTGAATTTTCATGATTTACCTTGACACCTCTCTTTTCTTTGTCATTCATCTTTCTCAGATTTCTATCTAAAAATCCAAGCCACAAATGAAAGTGAACTAGACACATAAAAATTCAGGCCCTTAGAAGAAAGAATTGCTAAGAAAGAGAGAGTCATATATCTTTCCTGCTATCTTCAGAGCACTTTTTATTTTGTTTATAATTAACAGACATACTTAAGAAATCCCGAATAGTCTATAAACTACATTTGTCACTTCTAAGTAATATAGTCATTATAACTCTGCTCTAAGTTTTTGTTTTCACTGGAAAGAAATCTCTCATAAATTCTGAGACTGTGGATTCACAATATTTTACTTTAGGGCTTCAGTCTAATCATAGGATATATCTTGCCATTTTCCCCAAAGGTAAGCCATGTCATTAGCCATTATAAAAACTTCTCTCTTTATGAATGTAAATTTTTTTTTTTCTATTTCAGAAACATTCTGAAGAATTTACTGTTTAACTTCAAAATATCCCCACAACCTTCAGCAGCTCTGGCTCCTTCATTTCTTCTAAATCTTTTCTGAATCAGATTTCTGGCTGTTGTTAAAGGATATCTCCTACTAACACTGGTCTTCTGTCTAGCTCTCAACTCTGTGGTTTATTTTGATAGAAACATTAAAACTATCATATTGGGGATTACTAATGGAGCTCTCTCTGACTGGAAGAGTGTTCAGCCCCTGTTCTGGAAGGTATGCTCTGAGATACACTGGTTGGAAAATAAATTTGAATATTCTTCTGTGGTTTTTGAAACAAAGTTGGATGCTAGCTCCCCCCAGCCCGCGAATTTTATCATTAAGAAGCCTCTTTATCTCATAACATACTTTGCCCTAAAGTCATTTTTTTTTTCTGGAATGGGTATTACTACAGTTGGTTTATTTTGATTTTATACTCACTCGCCTGGTATGTCACTTTCGAAACTTCTCTAGTGGGGGCACCTGGTCACTCGGTTGGGCAACTAGCTTTCGATTTTGGCCTACATCATGATCTCGGATCTTGGTGCCCAGGGATCAAGCTCCCTGTCAGGCTCTGCGCTCAGCAGGGAGTCTGCTTGAGAATTCTGTCTCCCTCTGCCCCTCCCCCACTCCCCACTCCCG
>PISX010020426.1:0-35829 GCA_004024625.1 Mellivora capensis | reverse complement strand
CAATCAAGAAATGGGCAGAGGACATGAACAGACATTTCTGCAAAGAAGACATCCAGATGGCCAACAGACACATGAAAAAGTGCTCCACATCACTCGGCATCAGGGAAATACAAATCAAAACCACAATGAGATATCACCTCATACCAGTCAGAATGGCTAAAATTAACAAGTCAGGAAATGACAGATGCTGGCGAGGATGCGGAGAAAGGGGAACCCTCCTACACTGTTGGTGGGAATGCAAGCTGGTGCAACTGCTCTGAAAAACAGCATGGAGATTCCTCAAAAAGTTGAAAATAGAACTACCTTATGACCCAGCAATTGCACTACTGGGTATTTACCCTAAAGATACAAACGTGATCTGAAGGGGCATGTGCACCCAAATGTTTATAGCAGCAATGTCTACAATAGCCAAACTATGGAAAGAACCTAGATGTCCATCAACGGATGAATGGATAAAGAAGATGTGGTATATATACACGATGGAATACTATGCAGCCATCAAAAGAAATGAAATCTTGCCATTTGCAACGACATGGATGGAACTAGAGGGTATCATGCTTAGTGAAATAAGTCAACCGGAGAAAGACAACTATCATATGATCTCCCTGATATGAGGAAGTGGAGATGCAACATGGGGGGTTGGGGAGGGTAGGAAGAGAAGAAAAGAAACAAGATGAGATCGGGAGGAAGACAAACCATAAGTGACTCTTAATCTCACAAAACAACCTGAGAGTTGCTGTGGGGAGGGGCATCGGGAGAGGGAGGTGGGGTTAATGGACATTGGGGAGGGTATGTGCTATGGTTAGTGCTGTGAAGTGTGTAAACCTGGAGATTCACAGACATGTACCCCTGGGGATAAAAATACATTATATATTTATAAAAAATTAAAAGTAAAAAGTTGCAAAGAAGAGTAGCTCAGAAGCCTGGCTTCCCATTTTACCTTGGGCTTCATTCTTCCACAGCCTTTCCAACATGTGAAAGGGTGGTTCTCTCTGTGGCTAGTTAAGCAAGTATTGAAATGTGAAAAGAAACTTAAAAATTTAAAGTCAGAAGGAACTTGAAGATGAGTTAGACCAAGTATGGCATTTAACAGATGTGAAAACTGAGGCCTAGAGATACCTTCCCTGCAGATACCAGGTGAACTTCAGAGCAGGCCTTCTCTTCTCCTTTACTTGCCACCTAGTGCTCTTTCCATGATCCAACATGGACTTTCCTTCACACAAAGAAAGCACAACCAACCACAGAACAGTAAGCAAATACTTGAGCAGAGTGAACATTAATACTTAAATTATTTTATATTTTAGAATAGCCAAAACAATCCTGAAGAAGAAAAACAAAGCTGGAAGAATCACACTTCCAGATTTTAAGTTATACTACAAGCTGTAGTCATCAAGACAGTATGGCACTGGCACAAAAATGGACACACAGATCAATCAAATAGGACAGAAAACCCAGAAACATAATTTTATGGTCAATTAACCTTCGACAAAGCAAGAAAGAATACGCAGTGGGTAAAAGAGTCTCTTCAATGATTTGTGTTGGGAAATTGGAGAGCTACATGAAAAAGAATGAAACTGGACCATTTTCTTACATCATACACAAAAATAAATTCAAGATGGCTTAAAGACCTAAATGTGAGACCTTCCAACATAAAAAAATCTTAGAATACAGTACAAGCAGTAATTTCTTTGACATCGGCCTAGATAAGTCTCCTGAGGCAAGGGAAACAAAAGCAAAAATAGACTACTGGGACTACATCAAAATAAAAAGCTTCTTCTGCACAGCAAAGGAAAGAATCAACTAAAAGACAACCTACTGAATGGGGGTAAGATATTTGCAAATGACGTAGCTGATAAAGAGTTAGTATCCAGAATATATAAAGAACTGGTATGACTCAACATGCCCCCCCCAAAAAATAATCCAATTTAAAAACGGACAGAAGACAGGAACAGACATTTGTCCAAAGAAAACATCCAGAAGACCAAGAGATACATGAAAAGATGCTCAACATCATTCAATATTAGGGAGATGCAAATCAGTATGACAATGAGATACTGCCTTACACCTGCCTAAATGGCTAAATCAAAAAACACAAGATTGACTAAAATCAAAAACACAAGAAACAACAAGTGTTGGCCACGATGTGGAGGGGGAAAAACCCTCTTGCACTGTTGGTGGAACGCAAATTGGTGCAGCTACTGTGAAAAACAGTAGGTAAATTCCTCAAAAAGTTAAGAATAGAAAAACCCTACAATCTAGTAATTGAACTACTGGCTATTTACCCAAATAAAACAAGAACACTGATTCGAATGGATACATGCACCCCTATGTTTACTGCAGCATTATTTACAACAGCCAAATCATGGAAGCATCCCAAGTGTCTATCAGTAGATAAAGGAAACACAAACACACACTCTAGAATATTATTCAGCTACAAAAAGGAATGCAATCTTACCATTTGCAACAAAACGGAGGGAGCTAGAGTATAATGCTAAGCAGAATAAGTCAAAGACAATACCAGATTATTTCACTCATATGTGAAATTAAGAAACAAAACAAATGAAGAACAAAAGAAAGAAAAGACAGAGAAACAAACAAGAACCAGACTCTTAACTATAGAGAACAAAGTGATCCTTACCAGAGGGGAGGTGAGTAGGGGGATGGGCGAAATAGGTAAAGAGAACTAAGAGCCCACTTCCCGTGATGAGCACCGAGTAATGTATAGAATAGTTAAACTACTATATTGTACACCTGAAACTAATGTAACACTGCATATTAACTATACAGAATTAAAATTTAAAAACTTATTAAAATAAAAAAAAGAAATAGAAATAAATCAATGTTAATCTTCTGAAAGAGGAGCATTATTTTTAAGGCTTCCTCTCAGAAATCAAAGTTACTGATCACAAAAAAACAAAAAACAAAACAAAACAAAAACCCATCATGACAGCAGATGACCTACCTTATAAATGGGAGAAAACAAAAGCTGTTTTCAAACATTTACTGCCAGAGATTTAGTCTGTTAGATGGTGTCCTTGTCTTGTTATAGCGATGGCCAAAGTGTACTACCTCTAAATGACTGAGCAGGGCAAAACAAGAAACTGAGTATTCTCACTTGGAAAAAACTTCAGTGCCCAACTCTAAGAGGCTGGTGAAATAAAGTATGGTACTATTAAATTAATTTTAAAAAGAGGCCAGTAGGTCACCTCCATGACTTAATTGGTTAAGCAGCTGCCTTCGGCTCAGGTCATGATCCTGGAGTCCTGGGATGGAGTCCCACATTGGGCTCTTTGCTCAGCAGGGAGTCTACTTCTCCCTCTGACCCTCCCCTTCTCGTGCTCGCTCATTCTCTCTCTCTCAAATAAATAAAATCTTTAAAATAATAATAATAAATAAATAAAACTTTAAAAGGAGGCCAGTAGACCGAGATGGCTCTAACACCACAGCGGCCTACATAAGCAAGCCAAAATCTAAGCCCATGAAGGTTACAAACCTCAAGGTTACAAAAGCAAAACTTAAGGACAACCTATCACAAACAGCCAACCAGGCATTAAGCTCTAGCCAATCAATAATTTCCTTACTTTGTTTCTACCTCTTCCCTCTAAAAACCTCTCCCCAAGCTCCTGTCCATGGAATGCTCCTAACCATTTTCAGTTTGGCACTGCCTGATTCGAATCTATATTTGCTCAAGCTCTTAAAATGTTTACTGTGCATCTGATTATCTTTTAACAGTGGAAGTGATGTGAGAAAAAAACAGTAATTAAAAATACTTTTTATGTGATCATTGGACAATGATCACAAAAATAGAGAAAGCAGCTAAAACATTATACATATAACATACTATATTTTTTATACGTATGTATGTGTCTTATCCTAGGAAAACTACTGTAAGGGCATAGTGAGAAATTAACTCCATCTGATTTCCCCTGCCCTGTTTTTACACACCGAGGTTCTATACCAGGGGAAGAGGAGAAATGTAGCTTCTTGTGGAGGATCAGCTAATCACTGTCAATATTCTGTCAAGATCGTCCTGAATATCCTCCATGAGCTACTACAAGGAATATATCAGAAATGTGTTTTTTTGGAGATACAGATTTTTATGCATTTGCTAAATTTCGAGTCCACCAATGAGTAGCTGTTCATCCTATTGTGAAAAGATACATTACCACAGTCTAAAATAATTAATTTTGCATCTTCCTATCCCATTCTTTTGTTTGGTCATAAAGCTTATTATTGCCCTCATAAAAACTAAAGCATTTGTAGGGAAAGAAAAGAGTTTTCCTTGACTCCCTTACAGTCTATGGCAGGGTTTGAAAATTAAAGTGACAAAGATGAATAGGAGAAAAACATGCAAATTTTATTTAATGTTTACAATGTACATGGGAGCCTTCGTAAGAGAATCAAGGCCCAAAGCAGGACCAGAGCAGGAAGTTCTTATATCTTGGTGACAGAGAAACAATCAATTTGTGGAAGGGGGAGGGGTTAGTAAATGATGTAGTAACTAAGAAGGTAAGGGTTAGGGCGCCTGGGTGGCTCAGTGGGTTAAAGCCTCTGCTTTCGGCTCAGGTCATGATCCCAGGGTCCTGGGATCGAGCCCCACATCAGGCTCTCTGCTCCTTGGAGAGCCTGCTTCCTCCTCTCTCTCCCTGCCTGCCTCTCTTGCCTACTTGTGATCTCTGTCAAATAAATAAATAAAATCTTCAAAAAAAAAAAAAAAAAAAAAAGAAGGTAAGGGTTAGTTTAACAAGGTTTGTACAGATTTTTCGGCCCCAAATTCCTCCCTGGTGATAATAATGCATTCTTTCCACCTAGTACAGAGAGTACCTTTCACATAGGGGATTTATCTCCTGCTTTCAGAGAAGGTGGGGAGAAGCAGAGTGACCTTCTTGCTTCTGCCATTTTGTTCAAATTCCTTTAGCTTAAGATTTCCAATATACCAAGGTACCATATTTTGGGAAAAGCATATCCTGAACCCCATCATGCTCATGCAGTCAATGAAGCATCTAGCATACTTGCATTCGTGCATCATATATCCCAGCTACAAAGGCAAGTCCTGGGAATGTAAAGCTGAATAAATGATGGCCCTCCACTCAAGTTCACAGTCTAGAATTCACCACTATCGAGTGAAATAAGTATGGCCCTGACACTCTCTGAAGCTACAATAGCCTCCCTGGGTAGGATCCCATCCCTTAGATGCTTCTGAATCCCAAATATTTATATCCAGACTTGTCTTCACTCTTTGTGTTTTCAGAAACTAGCAGTGAATTTGGCAAAAAGTAGGAACTCAATAAATGAGTAAATGTCAAATATACAAAGGGATAGAGGACAACCCAGCTCTCTAAAGGAATTAGATTTTAAGGTGATTTTTAAAATTAAACTTAATTTTGAGATTATAGATTTACAAATAGTTATAATAAATACTATAGAGGGGCACCTCGGTGGCTCAGTGGGTTGAGCCTCTGCCTTTGGCTCAGGTCATGGTCTCAGGGTCCTGGGATCGAGCCCCGCATCAAGCTCTCTGCTCAGTGAGGAACCTGCTTCCCCCTCTCTCTCTCTGCCTGCCTCTCTGACTACTTGTGATCTCTCTCTCTCTGTGTGAATAAAATCTTTAAAAAAAAAAATACTATAGAGAGAACCCATGGACTCTGCACAGTTTCTCCCAATGATAACATCCGGCAAAACTACGGCACCAAGATCACAACCAGGATACTGACACTGATACATTCAGAACACAGAACATTCCAACACGTGGAGCCCTCAAGCTGCCCTTTCTCAGCCAGGCTCACCTCTCCCTCAACGACCTCTATCACCCATGGTAACCAGTAAGTCTGTACTCCACTCCCAAAATTTTAGAATTTCAAGAATAAATACAATATGGGGCCCCTTAGGATTACATACTTTTTTTTTAAGGTTTTATTTATTTGACAGAGAAGAAGAGAGACAGAGACAGAGAGAGAGGCAACACACACAACTGGGGGTCGGGGGCGGGGAGAAGCAGACTCACCGCTGAGCAGGAAGCCCAATGTGGGGCTCAATCCCAGAACCCTGGGATGATGGCCTGAGTGGAAGGCAGATGCTTAACTGACTGAGCCACCCAGGCGCCCCAGGACTGTGTATTTTCATTCAGCTTAATTCTCTAGAGAGTCATCCAGGTTGTTGTATCAAGACTTTGTTCCATTTTATTGCTAACTAGTACCCATGTGTGAAATCACAGAACGAATATACATTCTGTGGTCATATGTGGTCTCTGCCCCTGGTTTCTGGCAAAGAGCTCCTAAAACTCATAAATTCTTAAGTAATAAGAACAGTAGGAGCATCTCTTGTTCTAACATTTGGTCTTTGGCCCCATTCCTGACACAGGGCTTCTAAAACCCTTGCAAATTCCTGTGTGGTAGGAGCACTAGGAGCGGCTTTTGTTCTAATGAGGTATCTCTAGGTTAGCTTCCAGATGGAGGCTGGTCACCAAGAAGACCAAGCCCTGAGTAGAAGCTTGTAATATTCCTCCCTACCTGCCAGGTCCAAGGAGGGGAAAGGGCCAAAAATGGAATTAATAATTGACCATGCCTATGTGAGGAAGCCTCCATAAAATCCTAACAATACAAGGTTCAGAGAACTTCCAGGTTGAACACATCCACACTACGAGGGTAATGCACCCCCAACTGCACAGAGACAGAAGCCACTGCGCTCAGGAACCCCCACCAGACCTCACCCTGTGTATCTCTTTGTTCAGCTGTTCATCTGTACCTTTATCATATCCTTTAATGAACTAGTAAACATAAATGTTTCCCCGAGTTCTGTGAGTTCTGTTCTCCAGCAAATTAATCAAAACTGAGGAGGGGGTTGAAAGAACCTCTAATTTACAGGCAGTTGCTCAGAAGCACAGAGGACACTTGCGAAGGACATCCCAAGTATATATGTGTGTGTGTTACGAGACTAAGCCCTTAACCTGTGGGATCTGACATTATCTCTGGGTAGAGAGTGACAGAATTGAGTTAAATTGTGGGACACCTCACTGACGTCTGAGAACCGCTTATGGATGTGGAGAAAAATCTCCAAATATTCAGTGATCAGAAGTGTCAGAAGAGAAGCATTCTCCGTAAAGGCAAAAAAGACAAGACACACAGGAAGAGGAAATACATCTTAGGGAGAACTGGGTTTTTCCCTACATAGGAAGGGAAAAAACAGAGTTTTTGCTTTATACCATAGTATGAATGTGCATAACAATTCACCCTTTGAAGGATAGCTAGGTTGTTTCTGTGTTTTCGCTATTATAAGAGGGCAAGAAAAGCTGCTATAAACATTCGTGTACAGATTTCTATGTAACCATATGTTTTCATGTCTCTGGGATAAATGCCCAAGAGTGTAATTGCTGGGTAACATGGTTAGTCTTGTAAGAAACTGCCCAACTGTTTTGCAGAGTTGCTGTACATTTTACTTCCTACCAACAAGGTATGAGTGATACAGGTTCTCTGCACGCTCACCATTTGGGGTTGTCACACTCCTTCTTATTTTTGCCATTCTGATAGGTATGTAGTGATATCACATTGTTGTTTAAATTTGCATTTCCCTACTGAGTAATGATGATGAACACCTTTTTGTATGCTTATTTACCTTCTGTAGATCTTCTTCGGTAAAATGTACATTCATGGTTTTGTCCATTTTCTAATGGTATTATAATTCTGTTTCTCTGTTTTACTGTTGAATTTTGAAAGTTCTGTACATGTTGGATGCTGGTCCTTTACCAAATATGTAGTCTGCAAGCATTTTCTTCCAGCCTTGCAATTTATATTTTTATCCTTTTAGCGGGGTCTTTAGCAGAGTAAAAATCCAATTTTGGTGAGATCTAATTCATCCATTTTTTTTTCTTATGAATCATGATTTGGATGCCAAGTCTTTGTCAAGCACTAGAACCCTATGTTTTCTCTAAAAGAATTATATTTTTGCATTTTACAGTTAAGTTCATGACCCATTTTGAGTTCATTTTTATATAAGGTGTGAGGATTAAGCAACCATTTGTTGTGCCAATAGATGCCCAATTGCTCTAGCACCATTCTGTGAAAAGGTTATCTTTCTTCCATTAAATTGCTTTTTTCTAGATTCTCTATTTTGGGTCTATCCTTCCACCAATACCATATGCCTTACTTTACTATAGCTATAGAGTGATTCCACTGACTTTTTCAGGATGATTTTTAACTATTCTAGGACCTGTGCCTTTGCCTATAAATTTTGGAAGAAGCTTATGTATAAAAACTCTTGCTGGTTTCAAAGAATACCCTAAAGGGGCACCTGGGTGGCTCACAGGCTAAGTGCCTGCCTTTGGCTCAGGTCATGATCTTAGAGTCCTGGGATAGGCCCCAGGTCAGGCTTCCCTGATCAGCGGGAGCCTGCTTCTCTCTCTGCCTCTGCCTCTCCTCCTGCTGGTGCACAATCTCTCTTTCTCTCTCTCTCTCTCTCTCTCATGGATAAATAAAGTCTTAAAAAAAAGAAAATCTATTAGTTAAAAACAAGCAAACAAAGAGTACAGTAGAGAAGGGAATGAGGGTGTCACTTTACAAGGGAGAAGCCTGACGAGCACCGCCTCAGCCAGGTGATGAAGGACAACACTGACAGTGATAAGTTACACTGATAGTATGAACCCATGATATGATGTGATGAAACGGCCATTACCACTGTGGTTGTTCTCCCAAAAAAGCAGATCCCCCCAGTCTAATCCTGAGAAAAGCATCCCACAAATTTCAACTCAGAGATATTCTAAAAGATACTCCTTCAAACTGTCAAGGTCATCAGAATCAAGGAAAATCTACCTGTACAGCTCCAGACAGAGATGACTACATATAATATGGTACCCGGATGGGATTCTGGAACAGAAAGAGGATATTAGGTTAAAAATAAGGAAATGTGAAGAAAGCATGGACTTTAATTGACAACAATGTATCAATACTAGTTCATTAATTGTATCAAATGTACCATACTAATGTAAAATGTTAATAAGAGGGGCACCGGGGTATGGGATGCATGGTAATTATCTTTCCAATTGTTCTATAGTTACCTTTTCAATTGTTCTATAAATCTAAAACTGTCCTAAAATAAAAACTTTTATATACATTTCTAAGAAGACAAGTGGTTCAAAGATGAATATTTAGTAGGATTAATAATTTCTACTGCTTCATCAAGGACGTCTTTAAGTGAAAACAAAAAAAAAAGCTTTGCTGAAGTTTTCATAATAATAGCATTGAACAATTGAGGGAGAACGGGCATCCTCACTATTTTGAGTCTCCCAATCTGTGAGCATAGTATGTCTCTGCATTTATTTAGATCTTTGACTTCATTCAATCCACATTTTATAATCTTTAGCATAAAGATCCAAGACAGGTTTCATTACATATATTCCAAAGTATTTCATTTTCTGAAGAATGATTATAATTAGTTTTGTGTTAGTAATTTTGGTTCCCACATGTTCTTTACTAGTGTGTTGAAATGTAATGGATTTTTATTTGTTGGTATTATATCCTGTGACCTTGCAGAAATCACTTATTAGTTTTAGAAGGACGTTCTGTTTGGTTTGGTTTGGGTTTTGGTAGATTCTTTGGCATAGTCTACAGACAATCATATCATCTGTAAATAGGGATAGTTTTGTTTCTTCTTTTCCAATCTAAATGTCTTGATCTCTTGTTCTTACCTTACTGCAGTGGCTAGAATTTCCAAAACAAAGTTGAATAGAGAGTGAAGAGAAGACATCCTTGCCTTCTTCCCAAACTTAGAGAGAAAGCATTCAGTCTTTTAGCATTAAATAGGATGTTAACTGGAGGACTTTTTTTTTTTTAAAGATTTCTTATTTATTTGACAGAGATCACAAGTAGGCAGAGAGGCAGGCAGAGAGAGAAGGGGAAGCAGGCTCCCCGCTGAGCAGAAAGCCCGATGAGGGGCTCGATCCCAGGACCCTGAGACCATGACCTGAGCCAAAGGCAGAGAGGCCTAACCCACTGAGCCACCCAGGCACCCCAACTGGAGGACTTTTATAGATGCCCTTTATCAAACTGAGAAAGTTCCCCTTTATTTCTAGTCTGCTGAGAGCTTTTATCTTGAATGAGTACTGGAATTTGTCAAATATTTTTTCTATATCAACTGATAAGGCCACATGATTTTCTTTAGTCTGTTGATATGGTAGATTACAATGACTGGTTTTGAAATATTCAATTAAGGTGAATTTTAAAGGATAAATAAGACTTCAACAGACATAAATATAAAAGCATTGGTGTTTATTTCTTAGTGTGTATTTATCCTTACTAGACTACCAGCTGCACAGTGGCATGGATTATTTATATTTTGTTCAAAAGTATATACCCAATACTAAGCCTAACACCTAACACATTATAAACACTCAATAAATATTTATGGAGGAGAGTGAAGAAAGAATAGAATGCGCAAGTACACAGTCATGAATGTATATACATTAGAAGAATAACCAGTCAGCCAGAGTACCAGAAGCCAGAGATTATGTTGGGGAGTGGTAAAAGGGCAGAGCCACCGCTTCAGAACATATACATAAATTAATTCAAGATATATCAAAGACCTAAACATAAAAACTAATCAACTAAATGGGAAGCTTTTAGAAGACAATGTATGAGAATATTTTCGTAACCCGGGAGTAGACAAAGGTTTCTTGGAAATTAGAAAGCAGTAATCATGAAAGAACGTATTGATAAGATGAATTTTTTGAAAATTATAATTTTCTGTTCTTCAAAAGACATCTTTAAGAAAATAAATAGGGAAGCCAAAGACTGGGAGAAAATATTTGCAAAACATGAATATGGAAGCTCTGATATATAAAGAGTCCCTATAATTCAATAGTAAAAAGACAAAGAGTCGAGTTAAAAACAAAGGAATAATTTCAACACACTTCAAAGAAGATATATGAATGGCTGATAAGCACATATAAAAGTGCTTGACATCAACAGTCAGTAAGAAAATGCAAATAAAGCCTAGTGAAATACCAATACTAGTTATTGGCACTATTACCATTAATTATTATTATACCAGTATAATAACTAAAATTTAAAAGATAGACAACACTGGGGTGCCTGCATGGCTCAATCAGTTAAGCATCTGCCTGTGACTCAGGTCATGATCCCGGGGTCCTGGGATTGAGTCCTGCATCGGGCTCCTCGCTCAGCGGAACTTGCTGCTCTGCCTGCCGCTCCCCCTGCTTGTGCTCTCTCTGACAAATAAATAAAAATTTAAATTTAAAATTGATTAATTAAAAAAATAAAAGACGACAGCAACTGTTGGAGAAGATGAGAAGCAAACAAAACTCACGTATATTTGTTAGGGATGGTGTAAAAAGATACCACCTCTTCAGAGCAATGTTTTATAGAACTAAACATATACCTATCCTATGATCCAACAATTCTAACCCTAGCTATTTAACCAAGAGAAAATGTCTACAAAAAGACTTGCATGAGAACATTCATTATAACTTTACTGAGAACAGCTCCAAAACAGAAACAGCCCAGATGTTCATCAGTATAAGAAAGGACAAATCATGGTACCCTACAGTGACATACCATCACATACATACACACAAGTTACTAAAGGCACAACAGTATGGGTGTGTAAGAAACGTGAGGATGAATGAAGGAAACCAGTCACAAAAGACTACCTTTATGTAAGGTAATACAACAGATAAAACTAACCTGTATTGGACAAAGAATTAAAAGAATGCCTTCCTTTGGAGAGTGAGAGTGGACATTAATCTTCCAAAGGAGATTGGAAGATTGAGGAGACTTCTTGGGGTATATAACTTAAGTAATGTTTTGCATCTTGATAAGGGGCTTGGATTACACACATACATACATTTGTCAGAACTCAATCCATGCATTTCACCGTATGTAAATTTTGCCTTCAAAAGCAGAATTATATTTTTATATGTATTTGGAGAATGTCTGCAACTTACTTTGAAATTTATTTAAAAAAAGAAAAAGGATGGACTGGATGGAGGATGGACAGAGTGACAGACAGATATGTGGTAAAATGAGCGCAGTAATATGTTAATTTACAGATTCAAAAAAAAAAAAAAGGGGGGGACCCCTGGGTGGCTCAATTGGTTAGGCCACTGCCTTCGGCTCAGGTCATGATCCCAGAGTCCTGGGATCAATTCCCGTATCGGGCTTCCACTGCTCTGCAAGGAGCCTGCTTCTCCCTCTCCCTCTGCCTGCCACTCCTCCTGCTTGTGCTCTCTCTCTTTCTGTCAAATAAATAAATAAATAAATAAATGAAAAAGAAAGAAGAAGAATCCAGGTGGTAGCTTTACAGAGGTTCATTGTAAAAGTTTTTGAAATTGGACTGTATGTTTATGAAATTTTTCATAACAAAATGAAAAAGTGGGCAAAAGTAAAAATGGGATTAGACCAAGCCCACTGTGGTGCACTCAAGAGCATGGCTCCCATCCTGTAATGTCTAGTTTTCAGACCCTAGGGTTCTACAGAAGTGGCTCAGGGGGTGAAAATTAGGAAGGACCCTGGCCCTCATGACCCCACAGCGGCTCTACTCTCATATACTTAATAAACTGGAATTTCGTACAAATAGCTTTAAAGGCACCAATGGTGCAAAGAAACACACACATGCACACACAGACAGAAAATCACTGCTGGAGGTGATGACGAGTTTCATCCAAACAAGGACCAGGGGACTCCAAAAGGAACAAAACACCCGTCTTTCTCAGGAATATCTGCGTAAGATAGGCAAAGCAGGGCCTCCTAGGTCTCCACGTAGAAATGGAATACTGAAAGACCTGAAGACCACTGGTTTGCTATCTTGACTTTCCAGATGAGAAACGGGGGTCAGCTAGGAAAGAGACTTCCAGGGGACAGGTCATCCTCGGGGAGTCAGTGTGAGGCGGACCAGGCCCAGGCTCACGAGGTGCCACCAGGCCCCTGCTCCTTCTGTAACTCCGCATCCTGCCATGATCCCCGGCACCCCTGAGGAGTATTTAATGAGATTCTCTAGTTATACTGGTGACAAGATGTTTGAAAAATAAGGTCTGTGCTTCACAGGACAAAATGCTTCAAAAACAGAAAGTCCATTTTCTTCATAGCTGCCTGTGAAAGATTATAGGCCTATTTTCAGATTTTGACATTTATTTGAAATTCAGATTCTATTGTATAACCTAATATGAGCTATGGAGATAATTAATATAAATGTGACTAACTCTGGGTGAAGTAGGAGAATAGAGGAAAAGGAACGTTTTTAAAGTTCAAGCCACTTTCCTATGCCACTTTCCAGCACTTAATTGCCTGCTATTCTCAAACACAAAATTCAAACACTAAGCTGAAATCACTCTCCTCTCTAAATCTCTATTACCTGTTCTGCAAAAAGAGCGTGTGGACGTCTTTTGTATGCGTGTATTTGAGAAGCTGCAGGTAAACTGTTGTCTAGTGGAGCTCTGGAGTTGATCTTTCTGGATAATCAGGACGCCTCTCAACTGAAGCTACTTGGGGATGCGGCGTACCCCTGTCAAGCTACCAATTTTATAATCTAGGCAGCCTTGGTCTTTCCGATATTCTTCAAATGTCAAAATAGCAGCTTGCCTTTAAGATTTTTCACCTTTATGGAGGAATCAAAGACCACCATCTCCAAAAGCTAACCATCTTTTTACTAACATCTCTTATTAAACGTCTGGTAGAAGAACAAATACTTACAATAATAATAATGGCATTATTATTATTTGTTGAGTCACTAACTGGCACTTCACATATATTACCTCATTTAGTCACTGTCACAATCCAAGACTGATATTATTTTGTAGAAAAGGAAAATGAGGCTTCAGTTAACACACACCAAAAAAAGGGTACTGGTAAGCATCTTCCGATGCTCCAAAGCCCACAGTTTTTCCACTGAGTTGGATAATGAGGATGAATCTCAGTTGTTCTGATCAAGACCCCTCACTCCCATCGCACGGGGCCCAAGGGGTTGAGCAGAAACTATCATTGGGCACAACATGTCCTCGAACACAGACGGAGGCTTCAGGGAGGTGCACTCGTGCTGCCTCTGTGGCCACTCGCTCCTCTTACACACTGCCTCCTCCCTAAGCCACCTGCTCAGCTGCCAATAGCTGGCCTCCCAGTGGAGCAGAACCGGGAGGCAGAGTGTATCCAGGAGGACACTGCAGGTCATGCGAGACATGAGGAGAAGGTCAGGCAGCTGCCCTGCCCCGTTACCTACCTGAGGGTCCCCCTTCAGGTCAGCTGGTTCTGTTACAAACCCCCGTGATCCTCCTGTAGCACTTAGAGCGTCATCTCCATGTCCCCTCTCCTGTGCGGCAATGGCACTGGCCAGCAAATACTCCCTGCAGAGAACCAGGTTCTTGCCACCACGACAGCCAGTCTCTCTGCAGGAAGTGGCCACGGTGGCCTTTCCGAATCACGATTTCAGACACAGAGAAACTGGACCTGGAGGCCACTCGCCTTGAGGTCACCACATGAAAAAACGCAATGGCTTCTGTGAGGTTTGGTGAACTGAAATATAGGCTGACATCCATGTCGGTGACCACATGCTCAGAAATGAGCACTGAGAGCTCAGGAAAGGAGGGCAGAGCCAGCCCAGTGCTTCCAACAAAGGAGGCAGAGGGCGCTCCAGAACAGGGCAAGGCTCGGCCTCAGCCTTCATCAGACCCCCAGACCACTGCCACAGACACAGACCACTGCCACATCTTAGTTGGTTACACCTAGTAAACTGTTTCTCTTCTTTTAAAGGACCTGAGGAGGTGAATTTCATTTCAAAACTCTTAAGTGATAACATTTGATGCCACAGTCCTAAGAGGAGAGGAATGAGAGTCTACAGGGTGTAAAACTGAGGAGACAAAGACCCCGTCCAGCCCCTGGATAATCCCCCCGCAGGGTCCTGGCACCACTACCTGGTAGCTTGGCGCACTCTCTCCCTGGCGGGAAGCCTGTCTCTCTGCCTTTCAACACCCCTGGGCACCCACAATCCTAACAATCACCATATTTGTCATCTTTCTGTATGGTTCTTCTCACTTTCATTTCCACTTCCCTATGTGGTCCTCTTTATTTTTATACTATATCATAAATTGCTATCCTTATTATAAGCTGCCCTCAATTATTTTAGTTAAGAAGTAAAAAAAATTTTAAATCTTAAATAGAGAGAGAAAGTTAAAAAATAAATCATAATAATTCCCACTTTCTTCTCTGGGCTGGTCTGAGTAAAAAGAAGATAAATTAACTTGTTCAAGTTATATCTAAATAAGAATACTCTGTTTCTGCATAAGGATCTGAAAGTTTAAGTAAAATCATAGTGATCACATTGGAAAGAATCTTAAAGACCACAAAGACCAACTTGGTCTTACGGAAGAGAAAACAGCCCCAGAAGACAATCAGCAAGTATCACAATGTTATTTGTGGGCGTACCATAACTTTACAGTGTAACATCCATGCAATCAGTGCTTTCAAATGCTTAAAGGGGACAATATTCCAACACCTCTCCTGAGCCACGTATCAGCCGCAGGACACACACATCCCACCACTTCATCAAGAACAGTAACCAACAGTTCTACTTTGCCAAGCAACATTCACTTGTACAATTATTTAAAGTGTGCCACATTTCCTTATTTTCTGAAACTGAGTGGAAACTAACATACAACTGAAACGAAGATGGACATAATGAAGGGTATAAAAGTGATGGCTCACCGTCAGCTGGCCACTGAGAAGACATAAGCTGTCCAATTCAACGTGCAACGGGAATAGGGAAAAAGGACAGATGTCCCCAGCACCAAGACCATAATGTCTAAAAACAGTCCAAGCAATGAGGGCCAGTGATAGAAAATTTTAGAAAGATGACTAAAATACTAAATGAAAACTAGCATCAATAGAACATTCCAGTAACTCAAATACAGAGAGAGGGTGGGCGGGGAGCTTCACGGGTCTATTGGCCAGGTATATACCTTACTACAAGAACCAGGGTAACTAGGACCTTGTTAAAAAGAAGAAAGGACAAGACAGCATCAAACGCAAGTCACTAGTTTCTGCTCGACCCCCTATAAAGCTTCCACTGATAACTCCTTACTTCTAACAGTATTAACAGTTCATTTCAGATTGCAGACAGTACGACTACAGACAGAAGCAAAGTACGAGGGGCGCCTGAGTGGCTCAGTGGGTTGAGCCTCTGCCTTTGGCTCAGGTCATGATCCTGGGGTCCTGGGATCGAGTCCCGCGTCGGGCTCTCTGCTCAGCGGGGAGCCTGCTTCCTCCTCTCTCTCTCTCTCTCTGCCTGCCTCTCTGCCTACTTGTGATCTCTGTCGATCAAATAAATAAATAAAGTCTTTAAAAAAAAAAAAAAAGCAAAATATGAGCTACAAAATCACTACCTTGTACAACTATCAACACTTCAGGTTAACCTAAGTTTAATATTCTAGAAAAACATGAACACTGTGTAACAGTTGGACATAAAAATACACATTTATCTTTTAGTTCTCTGGCAGTATAAAGCCACATGTTTAACTTCTGTACATGGAAGTTTTAAAACCTTTCTCAGGAGTAAATTGTGAATGAAGGCACATGGCAGCTGTAGTGGCAGAGAAAAGACTGGAATCCACCCTCCTGGGCAGTACGTTTATATTTCTTCTGGTAGACTTCTCTCCTCTGAGCAGATGGCACTGGCTGTGTGACATCTACTCTGGCTCCTCACAAGCTATTGGTAATTGCTCATGTTATTGGCAGAGAGTTCCAAGATCCGTAGGATAGATATAAATGAAACGCTGATCAGTTGGATGTTCCTCCACTCTGATCTTAATCCATGAAAAATGTGGTCAAAGACAATTCACATTTAATTCCACCTACTTTTTAAAAATAAAGTACTTCCAAGGAAATTAGTATTGAATCATAAGCAAAAATTCATCAGAGAAGTAAAGAAACTGAACCACAAAACCACAAAACTCTCAGACACATTTACAAACTTCTCACTGCAAGACAGGAGGCAAAGAAGTAGGAAGATGGAATGGTTCCTCCAAGAAAAAGCACTCAGGATTGCCAAGATCTGCAAGGTAGCCAGAGGATGACTATCTAGATTTCCATTCACATGTACTGACTTGGTTAAATAAATAAAATAAAAACAGTAATATCACAGAATCATAATAAGACTAACAAGTGGAAGGTAAAAATTAAAAACTTCAGTGCCCTCTTCTTTGTCTTTTGGTGGCCTGGGGAGTTAGTCTTTTCTACTGTTTTCTTCTAATAAACCATTTTAGGCCTTATTTACCTAGTCCTACAAGTTGCTATATATTCTATCTTTTAAAAAGTCTCATCTTTCTCTCCAGCTACTAATCCATTAATCTCCACTCCTGCACCATAGAACAGCTCCAAAGTGTTACATTTTAATGTCTCCAATTCCTCTGCTCCATTCTCTGGGAATTAGACCCACAGGGCATTTATTCAACCACAACAACAGCTCCTGTCTAGATCATCAATAACCTCTATATTAGTAATCCCAATGGCAGGTGCTCAGTGTCCATCCTTCTTGAACAATCAGCAGCATTTGACAAAGTTGCTCCCTTCTTTTTCTTGGAACACATTCTTCTCTTAGCTCTCAGCTCAGCACCTGGACTTCTCTTCTCTCGCTAGCTCTTCCTTACTGGTCATTAGCTTATTCCTGCTCATCAGCCCTCTAAACAATGAAATGCCCCAAGACTCAGTCCTCAAGCCATCCTCTTGTACTACACTCACTCCCCTAGGTGATCTGATCCCTCTCACAATTTTAAATACCATCCGTAAACTGAAACATTCTGATTATATCCCTAGCTAAAACCTCTTTCTCTACACTCCAAACCTACTAACCTACTGCCTACTCGGCATCTCCACCTGGATGTCTAGTAGTACTATTACATCCAAACGCAAACCTATTACATCCAACGCTCAGCTCTTGATTTTGCATTGCCCCCTCCAGTGTGCTCTTCCTCACTTTGTCCTTCTAGTGGATCAAGTCAGAAACCTTGGAATCACATGTGATTTCTCTGTTTCTCATGCTTCTTATTGAGTCCATAAGCAACTTTTTTGTTAGCTCTACCTTTAAAACATATGGTGATTTAGGGGCACCTGGGAAGATCAGTCAGTTAAGCGTCTGACTCTTGGTTTCCACTCAGGTCATGATTTCAGGGTACTGAGACCCAGCCCCGCATGAGGCTCCACACTTAGCACGGAGTCTGCCTGAGATTCTTGCACCCCCCCACTCTCCCCCCACCCTCTGCTCCTTTACCTCTTCACGTGCTCCCTCTCTAAAATAAATAAATAAACGAAATCTTTAAAACACATGTTGATTCCAACTTTTTTACCTATCTCCACCATTAGCACCCCAATCTAAACCACCAATAGCTCTCATTTGAAATTTTACAATTGATTCCTAACTGTTCTGTTTCCATTCTTATTCTCCTACAACCAACTTTCACACAGTTGCAAGAATGATCCTTTAAAAACGTAGCATAGCCTCAGATCCAAAATCTCTGCCCAACGTAAGATGACCCCCAATAACCCATATCCTTATATAATCCTTTCCTCTTGACTATGACCAGGATTTGCAAATATGAAGACTATCAGTTCCATGATTACATTATATTCTATGGCAAAGGTGAAAGGGTTTTGCAGATGCGGTTATAGTTCCTAATCAGTTAACTGTGAGTTCATCAAAAGGGTGATTATCCTGAATGGGTCAAGCCCAGTCAAGGGAGCCCTTGCCACAAGGGTGCAGGTCTTCCCTAGGCACAGAGACTGGAAGCAGCAAAGACCTTCCTACTGGCCTTAAAATATCAAAGAGCTACAATGTGAATTATCTACAAAGGGGGTTATGTGACAGGATACTGTGGGAGGCCTCTAGAAGCTAAGGGCCTCCATACAATAGTTGCAAAGAACTGAATTCTGACAACCACACAAATTTGGATGAAGACCCCAAGTTCCAGATGAAAATGTAGCCCAATAGCACCTTAATTTCAGTCTTTCAAGACTGTGAAGAAAAAGCCCACCTGAGCTGTGGCTAGATTTCTCACCTCCAGAAACTGAGACAATAAATGGGTGTTAAATTAAGACACTAAGTATTATGTACCAAGAGGGTGTATATTCAATAAACACTGTTGAGCAAATGGTTTCTCATTCATTTAGATGCTCTGAATCATAAAAGCTACATGAATCAAGCTTCCCAATACAACTGAAATTTCTGATTGTCTGATTAGAGGATATTTTATCACCAATTCACAGGATTTGATATCCTACAAAATTAGGCAGTGAAAAGGGGGCACATCACTTCAATCAAATAGTATATGACGGTAAAAATCAAATTCCAAAAGAAAATAAATCAGGGGCTTCTTCATTTTCCTTTTCTATTGTATTCTTGGTGCTCTAAATAAACAAGTGCATCACAAATGCTCTAAGCATTGATTAAAAAAGGAAACAGGAAAATAACAGCACAGAGAATTTTGCCAGTCTGAAGATGTGATGTGATGCTAAGTAATAGAAGGAAAACTTCCCTGATATATTTTTAGAGTTTTTTAAATAGCCTGCTTTGTTCAAATAATTCTTTCACTCTGAAGTATCTAAAATATAATTCTGGGTAGAGGTTACATGTTTGAAGACAAAAAATTAAATGAATTTTGGATGTCAGTGTAGAAGATACTCAAGGCAAGAATATGAAAATTAAAAAGTGACACCATCACAATCCCATTAGGGCTGTAGGAACACCACACTAGCAGACAGCCAAACTCCACCTACCATCTCCCTGGATAATTCTTACAGCTTCCCTCAAAAGTTCTCTTACAGGACATACAATCTGTATGCATGGCCAGACAGCAGGCAAGTGAAATTGGAACGTGCACACAGGAAATTCACTCCCTAAAAGCATTTCTCCCTCCATTTTGTCTGCTCTTTGCCTCCTCAGCCACCATGCAGATAGCTCCTTCTCCACCTACGTCCAATTAATTTAGAGCCTTGGCAACCTCCACACAAGGACAGAAGATGGTACAGCCTTGACGTGAAAGAACAGGCAGCTTCCAGGGAATGACCCCAATGCCCACCACAAGACAGGCTTCAGGAAGCCACTCCCAAGATCCATTTCCATCTCTCCTTTAAGGAAACGGTACTGCTGGTTGTCTAGTAATCTCTAATGTTAGGAAATGTATGCGAAAAGTGATTTTGCAAAATGCTGAATTCCTGGCTTTGATTCTCAAGAAAAAGACTTTCAAATTAAATGGATTCATTTATTTACAGGAATCATGAGGATCAGAGGAGAAAAGTGACAATTCCTATAAAGCATTCTGAGACCTTAGGAATAAACACACACACACACACACACACACACACACACACGGATTAACTTTTACCCAAAGCTGACCTTAGTGAGAATTTGCTCCTTGACCGATTAAAAAATAATCAATGAGTTTGGAATATTTCTAGGATATACAGTCATTCCCCGGGACACATGCCACCACCCCAAATCCAACAAAACCTTCTCCCTGGACATTTGAGAGAAGCAAGGCCATCTGAAAAGACATCTAGGTGACTGACTAGTTTGCCTGGGACAAGATAATTTATCACAGAGTGAGGCCCAACATAAATAGCCAAACAGACTCAAGATCGACCCTAGCTTATTGTGATGATTAAATGTGAAAGGCACAGAGAAGGAGCTCATTAAGTATTTAGTGATTATTAATATTGTTATTAATCTAATTAACCATGATTAAAGAGACATCATAGTTATCTTTGATTGAGTTGGTTAGGAATCTTTCATAGGTAAAATTAAGTGACTTGTTACCGAGATGAAACTTGTTACCAATTAAGTGACAGATTCTAAGAAGTTACACAGTGGCTGTGGAATACATTTTTCCCAAAAGTATATAAAATAATGACAGAAGTACAGTCATACCACTCACCACAAAGTCATGACTTTGGCCACACTGGTATTTTTACCATCTTGCATTTTTCATGTCTTTTTGATATATTTCCAGAGCAATATTTTTTCATTTTAATGGAAAAGCCATTTTAAAAAATATTAAGTTTCCACTCATTTTTTTTAAGATTTTTATTTATTTATTTGACAGACAGAGATCACAAGTAGGCAGAGAGGCAGGCAGTGGCGGGGGGTGGGGGGGGGAGAGCAGGTTCCCTGCTGAGCAGAGAGCCTGATGCAGGGCTTGATCCCAGGACCCTGGGATCATGACCCGAACCGAAGGCAGAGGCTTCAACCCACTGAACCACCCAGGCACCCCTCCACTCATTTTTAATAGTAACATATGAAGCCCAGAAAACAACTTACGTATTATAACTTATATGCCATGATCACTGAAAATAATGTATTTGAGAAAAAAATATATATTCAGCAAAGAACAGTAACAAGCATGTATCATGATCATTATTAAGATAGTATTTTTGAGAAAAAGAGAATATACAGAAAAGGCTAGTAGATCTGGAAAGCATGTAGGAAAATTACAAGAAGCATGTTTCAGAGCACTGAGCACCAAAATACAGGCAGTCTCCCACTCACTCATTCAAAACACAGCGGCACTGCCAACCTCTAGGGGGTTGTGGGAAATGCGACCCAGCCGTGAAACACGGTGGCAAACTCTAAACATGTCTCAAATACACAGAAAGCATAAAGCGCCCTGTGACTCGAGGAACTACTGGCAGAAATGATCAGAGAAAGCTTCCTCACTGAGGGGAGCTTCTGAGAAATCCTGCCAGGGGAGGTTCGGTAACGAAGTGGATGGAAGAAAAGGCAGGCATCTTAAACACAGGGAAAGGCAAGTCACTGCTGCAGAAGCTTCCAGAGAACAGCTCCCACCAGTTCTATGCAGATTCTACTCAGAACTCTCAGATAAGTGACAAGCCACACAAAAGACTGCCGAGGAGAAAAGAGGGAAGACACCTGCATACAGGCAAAGGTACCCCCAAGTTAGGAAGGAAACACACCAAAGCAAACTGAGCAGGTGGTTTCAGCTTTCTGGCAGCAGAGACAATTCGTGAGCTAGAAAACAGCACACCGCAAAAGCAGGTTAATTAGTAAAAACATGTTATCTGCCTACTAAAGGAAAGATAATTCTGCTGAGTCTCTAATGGAAAAAAATGGAAATTATTTTATTTTTTCTACATAATCAATATCCATTATAACAATTACCCATAAAAGTTGGATTTTAATTTAGAACCACTGAACTCATGTTTTTCTTTAAGATTTATTTATTTGCAAGAGAGAGAGAGAGAGAGTATGTGTGTGTGTGTGTGTGTGTATAAGCGGGCATAGGAGTAGAGGGAGAGAATCTCAAGCCCCCCCTGAGATTAAGACCTGAGCGGAAACCAGGAGTCAGACACCTGACTAAGTGACCCTGGCGCCCCACTCATTTTTAACTCTGAATTTCTCTTTCCCAATTATCACCAAGTTTCTGCCTAGAAATGTAAAAAGGAAAAATATATAAAATAATTTAAAAATCTGCTTTCAATAAGTTTTTAAAGCAACTATTTTAACAAATTTTCTCTAAACTTACAATTATTCTTCCAAAATATGAGCAGATTTCACTGATGCATTACCAAGGAAATGTGGCAATTTCACAAAAACCTTTCTTCACAATAGAAAGAAACCTGCAGTCTCCAGGTAAGTTATAAAATCATTCCTAACAGAATAAGTACTTTACAACCAATCTTTTTTTTTTTTTTTTAATTTTAGGACTCAGCCAATTGAAGAACAGACAGGAAGTAATGGAACAGGGCTCCTGGAAGGAAGAAACCAAAGTATTACTGGCCACAACATAACTATCAATCTAGAAACTCAAATGAATCGACTGATAAACTATTAGAACAAGTAACAGTTTGATCAAGGGAATGAATTTAAAATTCCTAAAAATCAATAGCATTTTCAACCCCAGTAATAACCAACAGGAAATAAAATTCCAATGAAAAAAATCATTTATAGTAACAATGGCTAAGTAGTCCCCCCTTACCCACAGTTTGTTTCCACCCTTCCAGTTACCCACAGTCAGCATGGCACAGGAGATGACCCTCCTTCTGATGTACTGCCAGCAGACCAGAAACCTCACACCACGTCATAGTGCCTGCATGGTTCCCCTTGCTCCACCTCCTCACAGGGCCATTTTATCACCTCACGTTATCACAAGATGGATGAGTACAGTACAGTAAGAAATTCTGAGGGAAAGACCACATTCACATAAATTCTATTACACTATACTGTTATCATTATTCTATTTTATTATTAGTTATTGTTAATCTGTTACTGTGCCTAATTTACAAACTTTATCATAGGTATGTACAGGCAGGAAAAAAACATAGGATATACAAGGATCTATATTGTCTATGGTTTCAGGTACCTGTTATGGGTCTTAGGATAGATCCCTTGTAAATAAGGGGGGGACTACTGGGTATAAAGAGGTCAATTCGAAGCAAATTGCAAAAATCTACAAAGAACCATGAAAGATCAGAATAAATAGTGATATATGTTGAATGTGGAGACTAAAGAGTATAAAATGCCAGCTCTATCCAAATTATTTTAATGTAATTCCCAACAGAAATTTCTATGGGGGTGGTTAGGAGGACTTTAAACAATACCCAACTTCATTTGAAAAACTAAACAAGTGAGTAAACAAGAAGCTTGTTGAAAAAATAACAAGAAAAAAGCAACAATGAAACTGGCGAAAGAACTGACACAGCAAACAGATTCTTTTTTTAAATTTAATATATTTCCTCATAAACCAGTGTAGAAATAAATTATGTAAGGAATAGTGTTAAGAAACTATTTGGGAGAAAAATGAACTCATCTCTACTTCATGTTATATGCCTACACAGACTGTGGAGAGTTCTGTGGAAAGTTCTAATATATGTTTAAAATCAAAAGAAAACAAACAAAAACAGAAGAAATATTGGTAATTTCTTGATCCAGGGTTAGAAATGACTGCTCTACAAAAGAAGCAGATGAAATAAATGGAGTACACATAAATTTGACCACATGAAAATTTAAGACTTCTGATGTTTATAAATTTCAAAAAACTTGAAAGTTTAGAAAAGAAATTGGGGGAAATCTCTGCAATGAATGATACAGCCAGCCACTGTTTACTTCAGCTCTTTACTGGGAGCTGGGACAGAGTATCAGCTCTTTGAAATGCTGATGGCCTTTTCAACATTCTACGCCATATAAATAGTTCTTTGCATCATTTTAAGTACAGATCTGGAAAACACAAGCTATATTTTATTTCAGAAACAAATGTGGGCTTTGGAAAATAATTTGCCCATAGATTTATGAGATCTCAAATATGTGAAAAAATATCTTTGATCATAGAAATAGTTTGAAAAGACTCAGAGCCTTCAGTTACATGGGTATGAAATAAAGTCTCTGAGATTTTTAAAAACCCATCAGACTGCCATGTCTTTGTTCTTCCAGAGAAAAAGCTATCTTATCTTATAACTCTTGAAGATATATTTAGAACTAAGATTTTTTTTTCCTCTACTCTGAGCTTTCTTACAAAAAAGCAACCTTACCTTTCAGTTTGTTTTAATCCCAAAGGAGATAGTATCTGAAAAACAAAAATAAAACATGATAGAAAAAAAACAGTTGAAAATTAATGGCTCAATACAGTTATTCCTCTGTGATTTTTCACATTGAGTCTTACAAGAGCTCTGTGATGAAATAGGTCCACTATTTCTCTAAGTTTGCACTAGAAAGACCTTAAGCAAGTGGGGGCAGCACCTCTGGGGTTCAGCACAGTGTGAACAATAAAATCTCCTGTCTCTCTCTTCTCTGTAAAAGGCCAAATATCTGGCCAAAGGTATAAAACAAGTAGAGTCAAATGCATTGATAACCACTATCTACTATGCCTCTTGTACATGTAAGTACTAACACTTACTCTTGGACAGTACAACTAAATAAAAATGATGTCAATGTTTATATGTCAAATTTAAAGTTTGGTTTGTTTGTTTTACTTTCCACTTTGATAAATATTACATATTCTTTGATTACTGGTCACATAATTTTTCCAAAACTTAACCTCTAGAAGTAACAGTGAAAAACTCCTTCACCACACTTCTACACCCTGAGTCACTCCATGTAATTTCACTTTACCTAGTATCATTGGGAAGGTATTTTAAAAAGGGCGGGGGGAGTTACATTGCAATTACTAATTGTTCATAACACGTTAATTTTCACCTACCTATATTTGACCATAAGATACAGTTTGAGATTGTTTTTATCTGGATGGTATCTGTGCATTTACTTAAATCAATTCTGAATTTCAATACTGGCAAAAAATATATATATATGTAAATGCAAGTCACAAATTTTTAAAAAAATCTATTTATAGTTTCACAGATACAGTCCATCAAACCGGGGAGCCTCAGCACTCTGAAGAAGAAACATCGACACAAAGCACCTGCACATGGTTACCCCCCTGGTTAACTAAGGATCTTTCCCTGGCCATGTGTTGGCTTGTCCTTCCTACCTGCCCTCTCTACAGTTTCCCTTTCCCGCCTAGGTCATAACAAAGGATCAGATTGGGGCAGAACTGAAATGGAAGTGGAATTTGCAAATGTATGAGTCCCTTAAAGCAGTAAAAACCCCTGAAGTGAGGATGCTGATTTTGAAGCAGCCATTCCTGACCACTACACAGAACTAGAGCATGGTTACATATACCAGAACCATTGCTCTTACAGGTCAAATGGCAACAAACAAATGGTCACATGACTTAGAAACCAAATTTAGTTCCACCGACTTCAGAGAAATCATTACATTATCACAGAAATCATCAAAGTGCAATATCAGATCCTAATCTTAATTGGTAGATAGCAAGTCTTACTTCTCAAAGTAGGGCTTATATAAACCTGGAGCTAGGTGGCAAAAGACAAGGGCTCCACATTACCACAAGACAAGCATGGCTCATCTGTCAAGACTACAGATATTGACTGAATTATTTATTTTTGCCTGGGGGGGACACATGAGTTTTTTAAATTATTTCCCTGATAGTAAGTGATTCACAATTATTCCATGCTTAAAAAAAAAGAAGAAAATATTATAGAAGAGAACAAAGAAAAAAATCATTAATGTTAAACCAAAGCACCAAACTATAAAACATTCCATACTTGAGACCACCTCTTTAAGACTACTTAGATCCCCAGGTGATGGTAAGATAATGAGATGGAACATTCACTCTGCCCTGCCCTTAGGGATTCTTCAAGGTCAAGCTCTGACATCATCATTACAACTCCACCCCATCTCCACCATGACCACCGCTCATATAACTGACTCATTATTATATCTGAAACCATACTAAGTTCTTTATATACATATTCTCCATCTATTGTTGCTAAGTTGATAGACTTGGGAATTTTAAATCTATACTATCAGACTTTTAAAAACTAATATTATTCACTGATAAATCATGTATATGGTAATAAAATTCAAATGTTATAAAAGGGTAAACAGTGAAAGTAAACATCCACTGCCTCCCATACCTCCCTATAAACATTTTATATGTATTATACAATTGAATGGGTGTAGGTACACACATACACATATAAAGCCATCTCCCGTAGACTTAACCTTTTTTTAAATTTTATATTTTCAGTGTTCCAAGATTCATTGTCTCTATGCCACACTCATTGTTCCATGAAATACCTGCCCTCCTTAATACCCACCACCAGGCCCTCCCAACCCCGACCCTCTCCCCTCCAAAACCCTCAGTTTGTTTCTCAGAGCCCAGTCTATCATGGTTCGTCTCCCCCTCTGATTTCCTCCACTTCACTTCTCCTCTCCTTCACCCAATGTCCTCCATGTTATTCCTTATGCTCCACAAGTAAGTGAAACCATATAATTGACTCTCTCTGCTTGACTTATTTCACTCAGCATGATCTCCTCCAGTCCCGTCCATGTTGATACAAAAGTTGGGTATTCATCCTTTCTCACGGAGGCATAATATTCCATTGCATATATCTTCTTTATCCATTTGTCTGTTGAAGAGCATCTTGGCTCTTTCCACAGTTTGGCGACTGCGGCCATTGCTGCTATGAACACTGGGGTACAGATGGCCCTTCTGTTCACTACCCACAGACTTAATTTTTACACAAATGTTAGCATAGTGCTCTATATCATATTCTTGCCAGTTAAGAATTTACACTGATAATATTCCATAGAGGTCAAGTAGGACACTGAGATCTACCTCATTCTTTTTAATGGTGCAGTGTTCCACATTCCATCACACGAAAGCCCCACCATGTATGTAATTCAGCCACATCCTTGTTGATGAACATTGACATTTTTTCCAATATTTTGTTGAACTGAATAAATCTATTAAAAAAATACCCTTGTACACATACGTTTACATACACATTCTAGCATTTTGAGAATAAACTCCTAAAAGTTGAACTGCAAGGTCAAATGGTGTACACATTTTAAATCTGAACAGATATAGTCTAATGGATCTCCCAAGTGGCCATGCACTATCTACAAGTCCCACCAATGAGCTCCACCACCAATTATGAGTGTCACATTCCCTATACCCTTTGTGGCACCATAAATGATCAAACCATTTTATCTCTGTACTGCCAAAGAGTTTTACTAAAATAAAATTACACTAAATAATTTTTAAGAAGATTTTTTTAAATCTGACTTTTGTGCAAAGAACTGTTGTTTAAATCACCATCCACGAAATCAAAGAGTTTAAAATGTAGGAAGCTGGAGCACCATGGTATTCAAAATGAAACACAGAAATACATTTATGAAAGAACCTATGATTGATAAGAGAACAGCATAAGGTCCCACAGAGGTGCCAAAGAAGGAATAGCAAATGCAGACAGTGACTGGGAATGCACTCATGGAAGAGGTAAGACTAAAAATTAGTGAAGTCTGGGCAGCCAGGAAAGCAGAGGGAAGAGGAAGCAGATGGTGTACAAACAAGATGAATAAAGGCAGAGTTCAAAGTCCAAACAAATACTTTATGTTGGATGAAACTGGTCTAATACCTAGCTAGGGGTTGCTCAAAATACCAACAGTGCAGAGAAGAAAAGCAAAACAAAAGCCAAATAAGACAGCCTTACAAGTTGCAGGGGCTGAAAAGAATTTCTAAAAATCAACTCTAAATGGAGAGTAGCAATTCAGAAAGGTTCTAGGTGACTATATCCTTTAAAAAGGTTCAAAACCCTAGTAGGGCAGGACTTTCCTTAGACATTTTATAGATGCACTATAGGATGCTCTTAAAAACAGCTACTTAATATCATCATTTTGCGCAAAACAAAAGGAAGTAAAAAATGATGCTATAGGGACGCCTGGGTGGCTCAGTGGGTTAAAGCCTCTGCCTTCAGCTCAGGTCATGAACCCTGCATCAGGATCTCTGCTCAGCAGGGAGCCTGCTTCTTCTCCTCTCTCTCTCTCTCTGCCTGCCTCTCTGCCTACTTGTGATTTCTGTCAAATAAATAAAATCTTTAAAAAAAAAAATGATGCTCTAACTTCACTTAATGTTTTATCTTGCCGATAACTGCAATCCAGTCTTTTCAAACCCAAGACGGCAGCAAACCCCAGCAAAAACAAGGGTTTTGAAGGAAAAAGTCCTGGGTTCAAATCCGCGCCCACCTTAACTAGCAAGTCATTTAATCTTTGAAATCTCATCTGCAAAATGTTATAAATGCTATGCAAATGAAATTATATAAATATACGATTGATTCATAGACAATATTTAAACCTAGAGGGAAAGAGAGAGAGACTCTACACATAGAATCTAGCTGGGTGCCTAACAACAATGAGTGAGCCCTACACACAATTTTTCTTTCTTCCCTTCTAGCCCACTTCAAGTAAAACCAAAATATATAGTACCACTTAAATACTGACTGCTCCCAAGCCCATCTTTTAGTTTTCTCTAATTTCATTGAGATAATTCCATCAAAGCAGCAAAAAAAAAAAAAAAAAAAAGAAAGGACTCAGTGATAAAGAATGCCTAAGCAATTCAAAAAGAACGGCACATTTTACAAGTTACTGATACAAAATAAAACCCAAAAAAAGCATTTTGAATTAAATTCAAGAGGTCATATATAAAAACCCTGTATCAATACAACATTCTTGATTTGATCTATCACCCTAAGAATTGTTCATTTTGCTTAATAAAAGAGAACCCCTAATATCTTCTCTTCTATAATTAATACTGAACCACTATGGTTTTTTTATTTGTTTGTTTTGGTGTGTGTGGTGGGTTTTTTTTATTTAATTCATTTTCAGTTTATGCACCACAGCCAGTGCTCCATGCAATGTGTACCCTCCATAATACCTACCACCTGGCTCCCCCAACCTCCCACCCCTCACCCCTTCAAAACCCTTAGATTGTTTTTCAGAGTCCATAGTCTCTCATGGTTCATCTCCCCCTCCAATTTCCCTCAACTCCCTTCTCCTCTCCGACTCCCCATGTCCTCCGTGTTATTTGTTATGCTCCACAAATAAGTGAAACCATATGATAACTGACTCTCTCTGCTTGACTTATTTCACTCAGCATAATCTCTTCCAATCCCATCCATGTTGATACAAAAGTTGGGTATTCATCCTTTCTGATGGAGGCATAATACTCCACAGTGTATATGGACCACATCTTCTTTATCCACTTGTCCGTTGAAGGGCATCTTGTGAACCACTATGTTTTTAATATAGCTCCTCCCTTGTTTGATTCTAACCATCTTTCCTTGAGTGTTTACCCTACTCGCCCTTCCCATATTCTCGCTAACTGCTCTGGCACAATATCATGGGCGATATATTGACAAATAGTGTTGAAACCATGTAGTATTGGCCTTGTTTTCTTCATTTCCTCTCTGACTCTAAAACTGCTTATCCCCAACATAACACAGGCATACACCTCCAGGAACATTAAAAGTAAGATTCTCTGAGAGAGCACGGTTTTAAATAAAGCAACTTAAGTTAATCTGAGTAGCTCAGCTACTTTAGGTATATCATCAATCATCAAAACCAGCCAGAAACTGCTAGAGTAGCATCTTCCAAACTTTACATAAATAAATCTGTGTGTTTCTTAACATTCCACGCTTTCAATTAGCCTTTCTATGGCTCTGCTCATTTTTTTTTATAACCATATACTTCTTCCTATTGATTCTTAGCGCTTCATATATTGGCAGGAAACCACTGCCAACCTCATATAATGCCATGCATTTATGCAGTGCTTTTAATTAAGTCATTGTGGAGTCTCCTTAGCATTTTGATGAAGATGACACGTTGTCTTCCTTGAAGTGAAGGCAGTTGAATTTTTCTTTGTATTTCCAGTACCTGGCCCAGTGCCTGCTACATAGTAGGTGCTCAGTATCTATCATGGGTTGCCAGAGTGACAAGGTCCTGAGTTTGAATTCCAGCTCTGGTACTTTCCAAAGCTAACCTGGAATGTGAGCAAATCATGTGACCTCCCAGGCCTTTGGTTTCTTGTCTGAAAAATGGGAATGAAGAATATCCATTTCACAGTCTCTGTGAAAAGTAAATGAAATAACGTATTTAAACTAATTTCCAAAGTAGCTGATACAAAAGGGCTGAAGAAATTGTAGATGATTTTCACTAAACCTCATATACGCCCTCACTCACATTCTGAGGTCATGAATTACACAGATAATGTCAGACAATGGGTTCAGTAATTAAGTAACACTTCCTCCCTTTTAAGACCAGTTAAGTATAGAGAGGTGGGTACTAGGCCCTAAGCAGCAGCAAATGTTCTCTGGAAATAGCCATGACCATTTTAGACTATTTCCTACACCTTGTTTCACAGGCCAGTTCTGTCAGTACTGATCTCACACTTCCTTTAGGCTCAACCCTTCCATGACCCATTAACAACTATAATACGAGTCCGTGGCCAGCTAATCCCCCAGTCCTCCTTGTGTCTATGTCCTTCCTTGTATCTAACCCTTGATACTCCATGATTGATCCTAGTATTCCAAAGAGACATACAGGTACCATCCCTATTCACTCTCCTAAGCTTCTCTTCCATTTAGCTGTTCCTGAATTGTATCCTTTATAATAAAACAGAAATGGTAAGTAAAGTGCTTTCCTGGGTTCTGTCCCAATCTAGCAAATGACTGAATTTCAGGAGGGGGTTAATGAGAACCTAAGATTGATAGCTGATTGGTGAGATGTACAGGTAACAAGCTGGGATGGTGATCCCATCTGAAGGGGTTGGAAGGGAAGAGGGAATCTGGTGGGACTGAGCCCTTCACCTGCAGGGTCAGAGCTGAATCTGAATAGTTAGTGCCCAACCAAATTAAATAGTAGAATATCTAGTTAGCAGTATCTGGAGAGTTGGAAAATTTGGTTAGTATGGGGGAAAGGAAAACAAAGGATGAATTTGTTATCAAAAATTTTATGAGTAAAGATAGCTCACAGGCATTTTAGACGTGGCAGGACAAAAATGCAGTCAGTCAATTAAGAGATAATAGTGAGTTCATTCTAGAATTCATTCACATTCTTTTTTTTTTCCCCACTCACATTCTTGTTTGTGAACCATCACTCTATTGTTTGGAGAAACTGAATAAAGTAAAGCACATGAATGATTGTGGAAATCGATATGCTATAGAATTCTTAAAATACTGCATCAGGCGGTTGACCTCAAATTACAAAAGAATTACATTCTATCCACTTCATTATGAGTTGGAGCAGCTCCACATGCTTTATAGTAAAAAGGTTGATTAGAGTGACTGAAAATGCATGAAACAAGTGGAGCTGAAACATGGCCCTCTGTCACCCTCGAACCCAACCACCACATAAAGCAGGACCATCTAGGGAAGGTGTGCTCTGATCCTTCAGCCCTGATAGAAGCAGCACTAGACAGGTTCCCTCCCTCTGACTCCTCAGTTCAAGGCCAAGAACGGTGAACTTCACCAAGACTGCCCTCCACAGCAGGGGTTGGTTGCTGAAGGTTTATAAGTGATGTCAAGAAACAGTAGTGGGGGAAAGAAGAGCACAGAAGTGGGCTCATCTGCAGAAAAGAAATTTCCGTTTATATAAACCACTGTTGACAATGAGGTTCACACAACAACGATCGAGGCCTTGGGCCTGCAGTGTAGGTGCTCACAACTAAAATGGCCCAGAAGCTACTCTTACTACAACTAAGAACTTACTACTGAGTTGTTCTTATTACAAAAGAACCACTAACAAAATACATATCTTAAAAGCCAAAAGGAATAAAATAGGAGGCACCACAACACCTAAAATACACTGCACCACTCTTACTTCAAAATGATAAAGTCAGAGTAATAAAAACTGCAGACATAAGTGTGACTGAACAGAGGGACTGGCTTGAGAAACTGAGGCAGACATTCCCCCACAGCCTACAGGAGTTCCTGAGAGCAAGGTTCATCCAGATGCTGGGTCTCCCAAATTTCAAGTTGTTAATGTTTTATAACATGAGATTGTCAGTGAAGAGGCTAACACCAGATCCTAATGAAGAAAAAGTTGGGGGGGGGGGGGGGCCTACATCATTCATGCTCAAAACTAACAGAGCAAGAGGAATGCTCTGCAAGACCACACTATTATTCTCTAGACCACATTCTCCAATAACCATGCCCACAGTGAATTGAGGGTAGAAGAGGTCAGTGAGAAACACTAAGCAGTCTCCTGCTATAATTAAAACAACTTCCTATATAATGATAAGTAGACTCTTCCCAATTTATTTTCTTACAACATAGGGAGAAGTGGGTATTTTATTCTGCCCTATCCTGAAATCTAGTATAAATGGATGTCTGATTTAACAGGAACAAAAATGAAAGGTACACATTGTTATTTTAAGATCTAAAACTACTAAGATCGGTATTTTTAGGTGACCTACAAAGAGCAGCATGAATTTGAAGGACTTTTTACTCTTTAAGAACCTATCTCTTGTATCCCCTGCCTGATCTCTGAAGGGGGTAAAACTTCCCAATCTGCTACTAAAAGTCAACTGTACAAACCAGGAGTTAGTATGTTGTTTCAGTAATCAGTATCAACACCCAGTGGAACCCACAAATGGGAATTGACACAAGGCAGGGGACTGTGCAGGTGTACCTGTCCCACTGTCAACCCCACCCCCCAACTTTCCATTCTCAAGTGAGGCAGACTATGGTCTGGTCACTCCACGATGAAGGCGGAGGAAGGAGAAAGGAAAAGAGGAAAAGCTCATCTGAGAGCTGAATGTGCAAGGACGCAGGTTGGACACTGCAAACCCTACGGGCAACCTTCACCATCACCTTTTCTATGTGTTCTTCTCATCACCAACCAACTTCACAAACTATGTAGATTTCATGTCAAATAACAGAAAAAGTGTGAAATAATAACTGGTACCATTAGCACAGTGACGATTAAATGAAAGATAGTTAAAAAAAAAAAAAGTTAGGTTTTTTTTTCCTTCCTTGATTTTCCAGGGTAGGGTTGGTCAGCTGAGTGCTAGAAAGGCACAATCTCCCTCAAGAGTGTTGAATGCACTATCACCCCAGCATAAGGAATCAGGCTAAGAAGCCCCTGCATCCATGAGGGGCCTGGGCTGATTTACCATGTTCATGATTATGTTTTCACAAGCCTTTTGTTTTTCATGTGTGTAATGCCTCTAATACCAGGTCTGGCTACCACAGTTAACTAGCTGAAGTCACAGGAGAGTATTTAGAGCTAGTTATCAGAGGCTGGTATGTAAATTGATGTAAAGTATATGTAAATAGGTCTCACTCAAAATGCTGCCTCCTACAAAAGGACAGTCCACACCCCGACTGCATGTTCCCCATACTCACTACTCTGAGCATCTGATGCCACTTGCACATGGAGACACTGGGCTGTGAGGGCTCACTCAAGATCTCCCATGTGCTGGTATGCTCCAAGCCCAGGTTTTAGAGGGAGCCCAGTGCAAGGCCATTGTCCCCAAACACAAAGCCTTAACAAAGAGAGTAGAAGAATGAAAAAAAAAAGGAGGAGCCTGGCTATTTGCTCAACAACCCCAAACCCAGGCAATCTCTAGTCCCTGCTGGTGCCACCTAGTGGGGGAGAAACCTGACCTCTCCTGGATAAGGACCCCCAGGAAGAATTCAAAGCAGCCATGGAGCCCTGAGGACATCAGCCATATGGTCCAGCCATGTGGGCCTCACGGAGACTTGCCAGGATAGACTTGAGCCAGATGCTAATGATTTCATTGAGGGAAATGACAAGTGTTCCTCCTGACAACATGTCAGGGTATCTGCTCTAGAATCATGGGATCACTCTGTCTAGAGTAAATATCCCTTCAGTTACAGTGACGTGGGCTTGCCCCGGGGCTCAGCACAAGTCCTGAATCCAGGGAGTTACACAGCAGAGTAAAGGAGAAGTAGGGGCAGAATAAAGTCTCCACAAATGGTCACTTGAGATAATGCCATGCTAAACCATCCTGGATCAACCACCTTTGGAGCTGCTCAGTCATATAATGATGACGTAGGAGGTAATTATCAGAGCATATAATGTGCATGCATTTTCTGCATCGTAAAAACACACAGACACAAGAGCTTAACAAAAACACTGAACCTGTGAATGATCTCAGTAGTAGCTGAGAAGGCACCTCAACACTTCTTCCCTGACATTAGGTATTCTGAGTGTTATTTTCAAATCTGCCAATTAATGCTTCAGAATGTATCCCTTGATATATTATAAGTGTTTAAAGGTTTCCATATATTTTTAATAAACCATTGTACTTTCTTTTTAAATTGACAATGTTGGGCATTTTCAATACTTCAGTGATGATTGTTTTATAACTTTTGTTCATCACATATATTGCAGATATGAGAAATATTTGGTGATTTCTATTTCATTCTTTTTTTTCTGGTGCTTGATAAAAAAAAATAATAATCATTTGAAAAATCTGATAACTAAGCATAAATCATCCCACCTTCCCATCCAAGTAGAAAATTTTTTTCATAACTAAACTGAAAATACATGCAACATATTCTGGTAGTTGGTTTTAGGAAGCTGTTGTTTGAGCTGTAAGATTATGCCACATGAGATAAACCACCAGAAATGCTTGTGGCCCCTGGTCTTCAACAGCTGAATGGTCCCTTGCACTCCTAAAGTCTGGAGGAGGCTGGAAATGGCTGGAACTGACAGGGAGGCAGGCAAAGCAGGTGGGATCCTGCCAGTCCTGCCTGCAACAGGATGATGGAGAGAAGGAAGAATTAATAATGCACCAGTCTGGCAATTTCTTTAGCAGCTATATTTGAGCTGGAAACAGATTTGCCTCAAGTGCTCTGGCACGCAGTATGTCAGCAATCCCTCTCCCCTTTGACAAAGGAAAAACAAAACAACACAGACTTTAAAACGTCCCCCAGAGCTGCCAGCTTACAAGGGCATGAGATACACAACAGGAACTGCTATGCTACATACCTATGGAATAGACAAGCAACAGAAACACATTGTTTTCAACATAAGAAGATGAAACAAAATTAAAAGTAACATGTTTAGAAGAAAAAGCCATTTTTGAAAAATGCTCAGATTTCTCTGGCTCTGCAACCACGAGATGCATGGGAAGTACAAGGAGCCAGATGTTGGCTGGTGCTTGCTAACAACCGCCTCCCTGCAGCATGATGGCCTGTCCCTCCACATGACAATCCAAGGAGGCATGGAAGTGGCAAAGGAAATATGTGGTCTGTTCTCAGTGGAAAGCCAGTGTGACTCCGCTTCAACTGAACACGGTAGCCTTTGGGCTCGTCTTCCCAGAAGCAGGACTGCAGCTGGCTTCCATCATCTGGGACACTGAACTGTTGGAGTAAACAGCTAGATTTCCCCACCCCTGTTTGCACAGTTTATCATATACTTATACTTGGGGCCCCTGAGTGTGCC